>JAMXBB010000001.1:142603850-142673495 GCA_024138015.1 Lumnitzera littorea
CACAGGTTTGGATATTAACAGATGTCAGAACAGACGTTTCAAGCTGGTTGAGTTGTGCGCCTTGTGTAAACTGCGTCTACGATAGCAGCTGTGAGGTCAGCTTCTATCTTAGATTAGTTTACACGGCGGGACTGTTATGACTCTTCTTGTTCGGGGCGTGACACATATTTAAGAGTTATGTGAAATTATCACCAATCTGAGAGTGAAGTGAGAATAAACACGAGATTTCATAGTAATAGTAGGGTTGTAAATGAACCGAGCTAAGTCAAGTTTTTTTATAGAGCTTGTAATTGAGGCTTAAGCTTAGCTTATTTAAATAAATAACCTTTGTGTTGAACTTGAGTTTAAGTTTAGCTCATTTATTAACTGAACTTGAGTTTAACCTAAAGCGAGCTGATCTTTAGTCTACTTACGGGGCTAAGTATACAAAATGAATAAATAGATAACTAAATAGAGATTAATGAGTAGTGAATAAATTATATATCACATATTATCCTATAATATATTAAAATTTTATATAAATTATATAGATTTTAGCTTTAGATTTTAATAATATATTATATATAATATATGTACTATTTGTAATATATACAAAGCTCATAAATTTGCTTGCGAACCTAAACTAGAGCTCAAGTTTGGCTCATGTAAATAAACAAGCTTCATATTGAGTTCAAGTTTAGCTCATTTACTAATTGAGCTCGAGTTGAGCCGAGCTTAAAACGAGCCAAATTTGAGCAGCTTGCAAATAGTTTAGCTCATTTACAGTCTTAAGTAAAAGCGAAGAGAGAACCAATTAATTTGTTTTTATTAGTAAAAGTAATTAATAGATCTAGCAATTTTACTTTAGCATTACAAACCTTAATTGCTAGAATATAGGGGAAAGAGAAAGAGAAATTATATACCGGTTTGGGTCATTATGACCAAAGAAAGAGATTGACTTGTTATTTTAAATATCTCTTATCATGTTTCATATGCGAGAATGAATTTGGAATGGAATATGATTTTCAATTCTATTCCCTTTCTTATGTTTGGTATTATTTTTAAAAGGTAGAGTTATAATTTTCTAAAATCAACGATTCTAGCTCTAAGAAGAAATCTGATTCTATCTTTAAGAAGACAGAATTACAATTTCATCATGCCTTCATTAATTATCATCAATTAAAAAAATTTATTTAACTTTCCAAGACATCCAATAATTATGGGCTTTTTTAACAAAAACTACTACTAACCTGTTCATTTTATTGAATTTAATAAGTGGGAATAGAATTAGAATTCATAGGAAATGTAATAAGGGTATTATATTTATTACTTTATTTAGTTTGATGAAAAATCAATTTAAAAATAGATACGCAATAGAATTTTGATAACTAAATCACATTCAGTTCATTTTTTTTCTTAACCAACCCTAAATTAAAGCAATAAGAGGTGATGGTAGTAGTAGTAGTAGCTATCGGTAGTGGTTGTGGTATATGAAGAAAAGGGGCAAGTGCGATGGTTTTAACTTGGAATTAGGATTCTTTAAAGAATTGTAATACGGGGAAGTAAACATGATAACAAAGGGAGAGTAGGGAATAAAGAGGGAATAGAATTGGAATTTCCTCTAAGTGAATGTACCCTATATATGAGTTCCATTCTATACCATTCTATAGATATTTTCAAACACAAGACAAAGATTTATCATGTAGTCCTCATTCTGTTATATTCCATTTTGAATAATTCTTATGCACCAAACATGACATTAGAGTTTCATAATATTAAGGGTAAAGTTTTTGGGCCTTAATAGGGATGTTATCAATTAAGTCATGATAGGTATTCAACTCGTGTGACTCAATAAAAATCTTATAGGGTCTAACTTTATATGATTTTTGAGACAGGTTGTAGGAGAGATACTTTGTATGATTTTTGAGATAGGTTCCGAGAGAGGTTTGAATGCCTTATATGATTTTGAATTAGGTTTTGCAATTTAAAAAAAACTAGATAGAAAACCCGAATCTAATAAAATACAAAATTATATGTAATATATATTTAATTCTACATGTCCTTAATATTGTATGCTATTCATAAGCAAAAAGATAATAATTGATAAAAGTAATTATTCTTAGAAATCCGAGTCCAATTCATTGACTAAATTATTGTAAATGAGGAGTATATTCAAGGACATGTGATAAATATTTGAAATCAAATACCTATACCATTAGGTGGTTAAATTAGATAAGAACTTATGATGGTCAAACTAATTAACTTGGTAGGCATTATTAATTTTAGTGCATTAATTATCAGTTTAATAAAAGTCTCACGAAAATGGGATCCGTCCATATCATGAAAAAATTAAATATAAGTTGTTATAATATTAATTGAATATAAGCTTGCCTATCAATCCAAATGTATAGATGTAAACAATGGTTAATTGTATATATTATCGAGTTATATCAAGTAGTTAATAGGTTTAGAAAAACCCTATAATAACGTTATCCAACAAGAGAGTAAAAACGTCGTAACATTTTGGAATGGGTTTCAAAATGCCTTAGAGAGTAATATATCGGGTTCGAATTTTATAAAACATGAACGAAATTGGCCTTATAACATTCTTAGGTCTTGATTGGGCTACGGATTCTAATCGTCTTTTTTTTTTTTTTTTTAAGTTCATAAGTGGTCTGTGTAGTTTTATTTAATGATGGTATTATATTTAAAATTTTATTATACTGTTATATTTAATTTTTGCACCTTCATCACCACATTTATAACACACCTACATTTGAGGGTGAAAATAAAAAGAGAAATTATGAAAAATGATTTATTTAGAAATCATTAAAACAACGGTGCAGAAAAGAAAAGGTACCACCGGCGCTATCCGGCCCATCCCCGCGTCTTCGTCTCTCTGTCTCTGTGTGAAATCACCCTCCTCAGGCAGGTCGCAAGTCGCACAACCACCATAACCTAGCTCATTTCAACCGGTGTAGTGAAAACCCTGCTTTTATTTTAGTAATAACGTTCGATTCTTTTTTCAATCTTTCTTATTGTTATTCAGTCTCATTGCTGGCATGGCTATTAGAATGATGATTTCGTTCGAAATTTGTAGATTTTTCTCCGGGGTTTGCAGAGAAAGAGCTGCCTTTTAAGTGGGCCGTTTTCTGATTTCCTCTCCCAGAAGCTCCACGTATGTAATGCAATGCTTCATTGACTTAAAAAGTATATTTAGGTTTTAATTTCTTATTTCCAGTAATTCATTTCATTTCTTATTTGATTTGATTTAGTTTAATTTTGTTTGATCTTAAGAGTTATATGTTTATTGAATCCATGAGGTAATTTTACGAACCAAATAAATTGATTTGTCGTACGTCTCTTATGTTTTGTGTTATTCCTTCTGTGATCTTTTTATATTGTTCTTGGAGATGTGTTAGAAGTCTATGGATTCCTCAGGAAGGAGATGGGAAATTCTATGTACGTTACTGCCTTTTGTCTTCTATGTAGAATATGCATTACTTTACTCTGAAAGAATGCTTGTGACCAGGAGCCTATGCTCTTCTTCTCTCTCTCTTTTTTTTTTTTTTTTTTTAAGTTTAGTTTCTTTGTGCGTTTTGTCGGTGGTGGGTTGTTAAGAAAGGATTGATGAACTGTGTACCATTGAGAAACAGACCTTTTCCTGGATAAGATATCATCAAAGTGAATTACTAATCTTTTTTCCTTTTATTAGTTTAGGAGCTTAACTGTATGATGAGGAAGTTCTAGGGGCTTATTTGTGGAGCTTAACTGTATGATGAGTTAGGTCTAGGGGCTTATTTGTGTACTTTGCGTATATAATTTGATGTTCTATTGGTTTGTTGTTGTTGTTGTTGAAATATGATTTTTGTTCACATTGATTGAATGCATGATGTGCCTGCAAAGTAAATGAAGTTTGTTGTTGTTGGACGAATTAGACAGTTGAAGAATTACATCCATGATAGAAGGTGCTCGTGTCCGCCTCAATGGATGGCAGCAGGCAGCTGTTGCTCTTGGTTCAGCCGTTGGAGCACTATTAGACCCCCGCAGAGCAGATCTTATAGCAGCTCTTGGAGAAACAACTGGAAAGCCAGCTTTTCAAGCTGTTCTTGAAAGAATGAAGAGAAGTCCTGAAGGCAGAGTGAGTTTGTTTTTCTGGGCAGTAATAGTTGTTTTCTCATATATATTTGGTTACATGTTTTCCCATATTTAGTTTATTAATGTGGTAGGTAACTAATGGTCATGTATGATGATGAAGAAGTTATAGATAGGCTGATTGATGACTCTAGGAATTATTTGTTTCCCAACTTTTGTATAAAAAAAGAAGAAGGGTCTCGTTGAATGAAGTATGCTGTTTATTCATTTATCGTATGTTTAAAGGACATATACTATGCACTCTATATGGTTAATGTTTGCATGTCTTTATTTTTGGTAGTTAGAGCTATTCTATATAGAGCTTTAAGTGGTCATTCTGATAGAGTTTTTATAGGCCAGTTCCCTCTAATAAGCTAGATTTGCTGGGCTAATCTACGTGATGCTTCTTTAAAAGATACATTCTTTACAACAATATACTGTATTGGAGTATCTTATTTTTCATTTCTTTCATTTGATTATTTATTTAATTATTTATTTTTAAAACTAGGAATTGGTTAGCATGTATCAGTTTTGACCCACTTGCTGCTTCTGAAAGATTTCATTGATGTAGCTTATTGTTGAGTTGGATTGCTTCATTCTATTTTTTCTGTTATTGTGCACAAAAAAAGATTTGAAGGTTTGATAAACGTATTATTCAATTCATAGAATAATTTATGTTTGTGTTTTTCATCCCTAAATTTATAAGTTGGCAGCAATACAAGTGAAGGTGCATGACATAAATGGCATGATACCTGGATGCTCACCCCATACAAAGTCTAGTCTAGTCAATGAAGGGGTGCAGATTTTCTAGGAGGTCTATGTTTCAGTTAATTGAGGTTATTACTCTTCATTACTTGAACAATGTATGTGTAGTCGACATCACCTAGTGGAAATCAGGCTCAAATGCTGTTATGGTATATTTTTCTGGTTGATACAAGCTGGCAGCTGATTCCTATTGATAAATTTTTTTTTGCTTTCTTGTAGATTACATAGTCATTTCACTTAAATAATTGTGAAAAACCTAAAATCTTGCTATGTAGGCAGTTCTTCTGGAGCGACCAAGGGTAATATCTAGCCAAGTTGGCCATGCTTGGGATCTTCCAGAGAACACTTTTGGTGCTGCATATGCTAGATTTATGGGATCCAGGAATTTCTCTCCAGATGATCGCCCCCCAGTGCGCTTCATGGATACAGAAGAGCTGGCTTATGTAGCCATGAGGGCTCGTGAAGTGCATGACTTTTGGCACACACTTTTTGGCCTCCCTACCAATTTAATAGGAGAGTCAGCACTCAAGGTGATTGAATTTCAGCAGATGTACCTCCCCATGTGCATGCTTTCTGTAATAGGAGGCACAGCAAGGTTTAACGAAAAGCAAAGGACATTGTTTTTCAAGCACTATTTTCCATGGGCTGTTCGTGCTGGTTTGCAGTGCACTGACCTTATTTGTGTATACTATGAGAAACACTTTACTGAGGACTTGGAAGATGTGCGGAACAAGTGGGGGATTATCCCTGCACCCGTTGTTCCAAAGTGAAGGAGATGATGATTGTGGTGGGATTGTTGATTTAATTGCCCTAACTCTTGGCATTTCTCTTCCCACCCTTTCCAAAAGGCTTGTCATATTTTTGTTTTTGGCTACTTAAATCACTGTAAGAAATTTTGAGCGTCTTGGATCTGTACTAGCTTTAAGGCCCTTTTTGCCTTTCCCGTTGCCTTGAGGCCCTTTTTGCCATTCAGAATCAGCTTATAATTTGTATAAAAGTAGTTGAAAAAATCCCCTCCCAAAGTGTGGTATAGCTTTCTTCTTGTTCTTCCTTTGAACTTATCATATCAAATAATCAGCAACACCAGCATTTGCCTTTTAGTCAATTATTGAATGGAAGTCTTTCTTTCTGCGATGACTAGTACGGATGATTTGGGATGACTGAGGTATCCTTCGGCAGTTTCTTTTGTAGTAGTTGACCTGTACATCGTTGATTATAGTGGTGTTTATCAATGTAAAAGAAGCAAGGTTGTAATTGAAGGTCTTGTTACATTTAATACTTTGTAGGGACCGGAATATTAACTTCATCCTTTGCAGCTTTTCATTTCATTTGTACTTTGGATTTATAATGAATTGTCAAGAAGATTTTTCATGTTGACATAACGTACTCAACCTTATTCTATTTATATGCTGACAGCGAATCGGCAGCCTTGATTTTGCTGGTATGCTTTTCTTAGACAGGCGTCTTCTCTGCCAAATGGCTGCGGTAGGGGAAAAATAGACTTAAGGACACGTTACATAAGATTGTTGTGGAGTTGATGCATTTTACTCCCTATAAACTAAGTTTCCCAACAAGCAGGCAAGGGGTAGTGGTAAGTAGTATATCCAAAAATTCACAGTTTAAACTTTGATTAGAAGGAATATTTCCAAGATGCTGGATTTGCTAAAAATGGTAGAAAATGGAAAACATAGAGAACAGAAGCTGCAACAGCCCAAGTGCAATGACATCCACATGTAATCCATTGGGCTTGAATGGACCATTTTCCTTACTTAACCATGACTTCTGATGCCTGAAAAAAATGTCTTGGATGCCTGTGCTAAGAGCCCGTGAGCGAAAATATTTGCCTGTTTTTGATTGGATCATGTGGCTCTAGTCAACCGATAGTCCTCTCCCCTTCACTCGCTGGGGCTCCAAATAACATTCTGAATAATAATTGCTTCTTCACTGCTTATGACTAGCCACAAACTTGACTCGTATCACTGCATAATCAAGAAAATTTCTTGTTTGGCACTTTCGTACTATTTCTCATACGGATCACGAGCTTCATAACCTTACTATTATGAATGTGATTCAAGATTTTCAACTTAATTCAAGTTAAAAGAAAGGAATAGTTGATTGTTGTGCTTGAAAACTCAATTCGTGAAGGTGAATACTACATTTTCAAGCACTCCACTGCTTTTATCTTTACGAGAACAAATCAGAGTTTATGCACCTTGCTAACTATATTAACCCTATGGTCAACCCATGCCGAAGGTATCACTATGAAATTGGATTTGTAGTTGACATGATCAGCTATTTGCCAAACTAGATGCTAATTCATGGATTTTGCTAATATTTGATTGTCGGACAAGATTGTATTCTATTCTTATCACCACACAAGCTGCAACTCTTCCCTAACAGAAAGGATAATATTCTTATCATCATAAATCTATTTTTTGTGATCGCACAATCTAATTGCTCACACAGTGTGATAACTATTCTCATTAGATATTGCATTACAATATTATGAAGTGAAGAAAGATGATCCCATGATGATATCAACTTCACAGAGTCTCACCAATAGCAAATTATAACCTCCAACAGTGCTTCTAACCATAATATATAGTCCTATATAGAGCTCCCTGACCTATAGCCAAAAGTTGTAGAATTTACTGGTAGAGCGAGTATGCTGAATGCAAAAAAATTTGATTTCAGTAAGCTAATGCCATCGATCCTTATAGGTAACCTTGTTGTGGACCACAGCAATGGCAGCAGATTGCCTGACTAGCTTGCAGTACAAAATAAAAGCTGTTCCTTGTGGCTGCATCTCATTGAATATGAGTCTCCAGCCATATTAGCAGTAGCAATCAAACTTCCAGTGGATAAGACATTAGCTAGATAACTACATCTGAATGCAGGAGATGATGAACTAGTCACCAACATAATAGGTTCGGTCCTTCTCATTCACACCTCTTTTGTGAATTTATTCATTCAGCAAACTCATATTATGAAGATTTTTATACTGCCTGTTATAATGATAATATGTTTAGCTTCTGTAGCTTCTCTTGCACTAATAAGAATTATATTCCAGTTGTGGGAAGAATCACTTCATCTGAAGTCTGCTTGCTATGATAGAGAGGTATTCCCTCTTGCAGTTCAAAATTGGCATTGTAAGAAAGCTATAATTGTGGATTTTAGTACTGGAATTCCATTTGGGATAGTTTTAGTTGGTAAGGATTGTATTAGTTTTTAGTATATCAGTGGATTAATTGCCTCATTATCATTTGTTGTGGGTCACGTGATGAAGTGAAGTGTTTGGTAATGAGTATAAGATTGGCAATCGAATGGTAGCAAAGACTCTGGAAAGGGGCTAGCATGACTTTGTGAATTCTTAGAGATAGATCGCAATGAACGGGAATTCTCAAGTCGATTGCAGATTCTCAAGGAAGAAAATTTTCTATTTCTAATGTACATAACACACGAACTACATTTCTCTGAAGGCCCAAACCAAGAAAAAAAAGGGCCTCGGTAGTTGCAATGCTATTTCAGAAATTGTCAACAACCATTCCCTGGATGTTAGGTGTTAAAACTCCTTAAAAAGGGAGATTCTGATGTGAGTTCTGTTCTGATGACATTTGTTAAGTAGTGGTGTTCATCACACAACATGCTGAATCACTTGCTTGGTGATTGTTGGAGAAGGACTTTTCTAGTTCAATTGTTGAAATATAAGTGAATTTGGAGGGTTGGTTTATTTTCTTGTCCCATTTCCTCTTGATTTATCTCACTATGGGTTTGACATGCTTACTATTGGAAGCTCTGTTTCTGTAAATATCTTGTGCTCAACTACGAAAGCAATGTGACAACAAGCAGTTTTGCTGGTTTTGAGAACGTGTAGAAACCTAGATGCTCCAGAAGATGAAAATGAGATTACTAGATCATTTGCTTCTTAGATATAACAATACATGTTATTGTATAGTCTTTCTCCACATGCTTTCTTTTGAAATGAAACGTTTCTAGTTATTAACAGAATTGCATAGTTTATGGCCATCTATATGTACAAACATTCATATGTGAAATGAAAAAGGAGTCATCCTTACAACATTGTGGTTAATTAAGCTTGTAATATTCGGTAACTCTATTTCCTAAGTGTCACACAAAGCAAATTCAGAAGATTAGTAAGTTCTGTAGCTTAGTAATTCCGATCTTCAACTGCCTCAAACTTCCACCTCTAGATTTATTAAAACTCGATAGTAAGAAGCAAATCATCTGCTTTACAAGAGGATGCCACACACCCCATTGGAGATGATTTAGATGGCAAAGAGTAGCTCAAGCAGTGCAATTTATGCCACTCATCGATGTGTGCCATTTGATCTGGAGTTATATTGGGAAGCTGTCTTTGGCTAAGAATTTTCATTATCTTCTTGGATTTCCCTAGGAAGAAAACAGACTTTTGAACACAGTCTTTCCTTTTCTCAATATTACTACGAGAACACTCCATACATATGACGCGTTCTAAATTTGTAAAACATGCACCCATTATATCGGAGATGGTCACCAATAGCTGCTCGAGTATTATCTTGCTCATGTTCATATCTGCATTCTGGCAATCCAGCAAGATTGTCTGACTTATTCTGTACATAGAATGTGCAGCTAATACCTCAACTGGCCACATCATGTAGTTTTCCTTCTTACATGCATTGATTGGCTTGTGATGAAATTCCATGAATGTCTTCTTTGCTGCATCTGCAAGTGATTCAAGCACTTCCTTTGGACTGTTGCTTTGTGGAGAGAGTTTGTGAAGATCGACATTGAGCCATCTATGGTGCAGATCAACTCCTAGCCACACAAAACTAGCTGCCTTCCTGAGATTCATCAAATCTTTCCTTATGTTAAGGTTGTCTTCTATGAGCCTGATATAAGTAAAACCTTCATGTACACAGTCCAGTAACCAGTCTATTTTATGGGGATCAACAGCTGGCAGAGAAACTGCAATACTTGTCAAAGTTGCAACAGCGAGAGCCCAACAATTTGGAGCTTGTTCACATGCTAAAGAAGGAACTTGGTCACTGCAAAACCTTCCAACCCCTCCAAATCCATGTGAATAATACTCCTCTAAGAGTCGTATGAGATTGTTTGGCTGTTTCTTTATTCCTATCTTTAGGTAGTGCTCCGTTGCATTACAGTTGTTTGTCATCATCACATGGGTTAGTTCTTCCTCACCTTCAAGATACAAGACATATCGTCCAAGATCAAGCTTTGAGATAAGCTTTGTAGTTGAATCTGTCTCTCTGGATGGAATAGTGTCGTTGGTGATCCATTTTTTCTTCAAGTGCTCAAACCAGTCCACAAACATCAAGAATCTGCTCATGAAGACAATAGAAATAAGCCGAATTAACTTGCTTCCTAACACGACTCCTGCTTGAATTATGATGCAGAAATCCAGAATTTTCTTCCTCACGCTGTGTAAATATCTCCTAAATTTCCGATTGTGAACTTGCAAAACAAAAGGGCATGCTTTCAGCTCAACCAGCATTTGAATCCAGTAGTTTTCCAACTTAAATTCATCTCTGCAGCTTCTATTTTTATTTCCTCTCTTTGGGCATCTGAATCTAATTGCACCAAGCCATCTAATTGTCGGTGCGATTGTACCCACACCTACAGCAACGGTCTGTGCAAGGAGAATCAATGTCGTAGACCACTTATAATCGGATTCTCCATCACAAAACCTGAAGCTCCATGGTGTCATGTAAACCCGAAGCATTGCTTCAGCCAACACCAAAGCACCTAAAAAACATAATGCACCAGAGGCAGTACTCGTCACGGACCGAGCCATCACAAATTGCGGGCTACAAGTGTAAGCCATCATCCAATACTTGATAAGATGTTCTTTAAGTTTTTCAGTCACTGTCTCACAATCCTTGCTCATGCTCTCTCTCGAAGCCAACTCGTGCATCTTGTTGTACTTAAGCTCCAAAAGGCACTTAATAGTTGGCAGTGTTATAGCAGAACAACACAGAATAACCAACAAAAGCATCATAAGCAACATTGTCAGAGCATGTTCTCTCCAAAAAGTATAAATCACTCCAGTCCCTAGTTGTATACATGTATTAACAACTGAAGTAACTACAAGTATGACCAAAGCAATAACATTACTCAGGAGTTCACCGTTCTCCATACCACCTAGAGAAGGCATAGAATTACCTATCACGGTACAGATCAAAACTGAGCTGCTAAGTTTAGAGAGCTGGTCTTGTTTTTGAGGCATCGGTGTGTTCAAATCAACAGAAAGCTTGATTGCTACAGCAATAATGGTTAATGAAGTGGAATTAAGAGAGAAATACCTGCAAGGGAAGCTGAATTTTCTGTATCTGAAGCCAAGGAAGGCATCAGCAGCCATGGCAAAGGCGCATACTAGAGAAGCAGTTGCTATGTAGATGCCAATCCATGGCATAGGTCTACTGAAGTTTGCTTCATCTATATTGCAGCCAGACATATCCTTTTGCTTATTTTTACTACTGGTGTGGTTTTTTGGCTGGTCTTGAGCGTCCTGAGATCGGGTTTTATGGGATAAACATTTTGAACATATGTAGTAGTTTCCTAAACGGCAGCCCAGATTGTTTTCATGAAGCTTCTGGTTTAATTTCAGTTGATGACCTTGGATTTTCTTTTCTATTCTTTTTTCTTTTTTCCTTCTTGATAGAGTAGGTCCAAACAAATCCTCTGTCTTTGTATTTTGGTTGGTAGTTTGGTCAAAAGGTTCATAATCACTGGAGAGATTTGTCCAATGAAGTAAATGAGTAGCTTTCAAGTGGCCATCAAAGAAAGTGTTTAAGAATGCCAACCGCGTGACATAATGGCAAACGTAATTTTTGGTCCACTTCTTTCTTTCATCTTTTTGATCCAAATGCTGGGAGTTCGTTCGTTTCATGAACATCTAGGACTAAAAGGACAAGAAGAGAAAATATTGCTGTATATATATATTTTGGAAGTTATATATTCCACCCATTTTCACAATTCACAAAATTTCATGGCAATGGTGGAAAATTTTACAGTAAATTCACATTATCAAAACGTTAAAATAAATTATACTTAATTTCAATAAATTATATTATGAATAGTAAAATAAAAACTATACATGATTTACTAAAATTCGATAAAAATAAAGTTATCAATAATTTCTATTGCATTTCTTCCTCTTCAATCACAGACTATATTCATGACATGATTTATATAAATCAAGTTTGATTTACTATAGAAAGCCTCTTTATGATTTGATGTGGAATACTTTGAGTTGATTCCTTTCTTTCTTTCGACTTTTAGAATTTCTTATTTCCTTCTTTTAATTTTTAGATTGGTTACTATGTGCAAGTAAATTTAATCACATTCCCCCTTATGTTAGTGGTATGGAAGTATGTGATAGACTTTTTGTTATTCTAGAGTTAGAAAAAAACAAAATATATTCTCTAGGAAAAATCTTTATTGATGGAAATATCTGTGCATGGTCCTTATCATTACGGTTACCCAAAAAAAGACTTATCATTACCGCGCTCTTGGGACGCTAACAGAAAAATAATGGAAGGAAATTTGTATTTCGGAGGAGTGAAGAAAGAAAAATATATATATTTTTTCTTAAATATGAATTTTAATGAGTTGTTTGATGATAAAGATAAAAAGAACTTGCTCCAAGAATCACAAAAATTTAGGAAACTTAAAAGAAAAGAAAAAAAATGATAAAAAAGCTGAATAAGAAGGAAGGAAACGAGGCTAATGATAAATGCAGACAATCCAAAGAAGATACAAACAAGGAGGACATTCATATACAAAGAAACGGATCATAATGGCTATCCGAAGGGATCTTACTTGATAACCCAAATAACGCTTAAGAATCTAAAGATCCAGCAAATCCATGTCTAGTAACCAACGATAAAAAGAAGCTAGCATTTAGTTATTAAAGTTGGGCGGTTTAAAAACAATTGAACGAATATGTTAGTATGATCCTTTTATATTATGTTTAATGTGTATAGTATTGGATATTAATTTTTATTGAATTTTAAAAATTCAAAAAAATTTTTTTTTGCATTATAAATTATAATATAATTCAGTATTATGATTTAGGACTTAGTTAGGTTTATTTTTGAAATTTCAAAGATATAATTATTTTATATTATAAAATAGATTTTTATACTACTAAATATATGTTACAAAATCTTTGAATTTAGTTAAGTACCCCAAGGCTCATTTATCCGGTGATTTTACCTAATGTGCATATCAGATAATGTATTAAAGAATTTATCCTGCATTACATTATAAAAATATGATAATAAAATAATACCGATGAATTTATGTCTTATGGCCAATACTATGGCAATACTTGATTTCAATAATGTAACAGAAGAAAATGATTTTGGTAGTAATATTTACAACAATTCTGTCTAGATACTGATCTTGTTGCTGATTTAAAGAAAAGAAATAAAATTTTTGTAGTGGGACAAGTATTTCATAATATGTTGATGGGCTAGGCCTAATGTTAGTAAAGTTTAGTTATTTGATTAGTAATAAGATCTAAATAATTAGACTTAATTGAGAGAATTTCAGATCGATTACCACAAAATAAGGTTTGTTAAGGCTTACCCTCTTGATTTCAATCTTTATCAACATACTCAACTATCAGCCAACTTCATTAAATCACGGGCTCAACTATTAACCTACTTCGAGTAATTTTCAATGTTTTTCTTGAAGCTTTCTACTCTAAATGATCCTCACATCCCTATTTATATTAATCTGACGAATGCAAGAAGGAAACTCTTAAATACACCAAAAATTTAATCTTAGCAAAATAGGTATTTTAATATTACATTCAATTAGATTGGTTGAAATTGGCCAGGAAATTTATGTAGTTGTTTGAAATTGATGGGCAATTTGCTTTATTTGCTTAAATAGATTGAAGTGACTTTAATCTATGTCCAAATTGATTGGTTCTTGAGTGGCACTCGTAAGCTCATTCATTTTTTTCTTTCTTTTTTCCAGACTTTAAACCAAACTTTTAAACCACCTTCTTCTATTATCTTGCCCTTTTAAGGGCTTGAATGAAAATATGCCAAGTGCAAAATATGATTTCATCATCATCAATATGATAAAACCACATTACAAATTACAAATGAGCTAAAAAATCAAGTTGTTAGGCATATAATAACCCCACTAGCTTGCTGAAATCATGACGAGAGAAAGGGAGGAAGATGAATAGAGGGTGGGGCTCATGTATCCTGTGTCACAATTGAACTCCTAGGCGACCCATTTTTAACATTTTGAGCTCAATGAAATTAGAAAACGACCTATTTTTGATATTTTTTACCTTTATCTACTTTTTTTTTTTTTTTTTTTACAATTTTCTAGTTTTTTATATTTTTTTTCTCTATTTTTTGTACTTAAATTTTTTTTTATCTTGTTAATTTTTTGATTTCTTTTTATTTCTTGACTTAAGGCTTTTCAATATTTTGAGCAATTAAAACTACTTTTCTTTTTCTTTAGAAGGAGTGGACTGTCTACACCCCCAAATCTAAACCTAATGAAGGCTATCAGATTGGAGCTCATAACAAAATACAAGAGAAAAGAAAAAAAAAATTATTTAAAATGCTATTAATTCCTTTTGCTAGGTAGTATGTAGTTGAGTGCTATTTTATATTCTTCTATTGTTAAATTAGAAGCTTATAACTTAGAGTTACTCTGAATGAATTTTTATTAAGTATCTTTCTCAATCTTATAAAGTGGGATAAACCCTTTGAAAGGTTTATATCTATGTATGTGCTTTTATTGAAGGTGAGAAATGAGAGTGTGAGGAACAAAGATATAGCTTTTTTGTACCTAATTTTGATGGATAGTATAGCTGTAATTTTATGTTACTTTTGCTAGGTATAAGTGTTGGTAATTTCAATAGACAATGCTTGTAATTCTATGTTGTTTTTGCTAGGTGAAAGTGGGAGATAGAGCATATGGATTTACACTTTGTGGTTTTCTTTCTTTCTTTCTTTCTTTTTTTCACAAATATAGCTTTGTGGTTAAATTATTTCTTAATAAACCAGTTTGTAGACTATATCTTGATGGACAAAGCTCAAATAGTCAATTGATTTGCAAAGAGCAACCGTTACATACTTATTCAGTTTTCGCTATTTCTATCTATCTATTTATTTTTTGTATACTTATTTATTTATTTATTAATATCATAATTTACTAATCTAATTATTAAAATTAAGCAAAATTTGCCTTAACTTGCATAAGCAAAATAAAAGAGAAATTATTTATAAAGTGATTAAATTATTTAAGCAATCAATTCATCATATTTTATGTGAGACCCTACAAATTAATAATTAGGACAATGACATCTAAATTTTTAAGATAACCTTTGTTAATCTTAAGACTGGGGATGTGATCATAAAAATACATAACCCCATGAGTTTAGATTTCAAAAATGAAATAATAATATAATTAAAAGCTAATTAGTTATATTATTTGTTATTTATTAAAAACATGAAATTTGAGCTCCAATAATTAGTGAGTTCATAGAAATAAATTATTTGAGTAGCATGCATAATAAAAATAACATGAAGTAATATTAAGGAATTTGTATATACACTAAATATAATTAAAGCATAAAGGGTGTATTGTAAATAAAATTAAACCTCAAGGATTCATATCATATATTAAGTTAACTAAGTAAGTAATCAGCAAACATTAAAATAATAGCAAGAGAACTTAATTTGGAAGATTGCGGGCCTAGCAAACTTAGGAGGCTTCAAGGAATCACTAAGCTTGAGCCTTTATGTAATGAAGACACATAATTTAATCCAACAATTTCTAAAAACTTAAAAAAGGGTCGCATGACCATTTACATGCAGATCTAATCGACCCCAACTTTATAGAATCAACATCACATTCATTTTGTATTTTGGATAGTTAGAGATTAGTAAAAAATTAAGGGTGCTCAATTTCTAGATGTAAGGGACTAGGAATTGAAATAAAGAGAATAGGAGCACAACTAGTTTAGTGGAGTTCCCAAACCAAATCATAACCTAACACTTAGCTACCACTATTGGCTAATATAGCACCTTGCGCATTGATGGTTCGACATAACCACCACCGCTGTTGGTCATCAGAAAGTCATTTGCTAGTGAGTGCTAAAACCTACTCTAATTTTCAATTAATTCCTAAAAATACAAAATCATGTTATAAAATTCTAGGAAATTGTATTCTTTAGAAATTCATATGTAGTTTCATGTAAAA
Source organism: Lumnitzera littorea (assembly GCA_024138015.1). Taxonomy (NCBI): domain Eukaryota; kingdom Viridiplantae; phylum Streptophyta; class Magnoliopsida; order Myrtales; family Combretaceae; genus Lumnitzera; species Lumnitzera littorea. Next base: position 142,619,985 of record JAMXBB010000001.1, read on the forward strand.
ATATTTAGTTGATAAAATTTGTTAGTGTAATATATCACTCTTGAGAATTGTGCTATTTAGATGAATTTTTCATCTAATTTCAAAACCCTAAATGACATTGTTTTTACCTCAAATTTTTTATATTGACTTCCTACAATATCTAACATATTGCCATGTAAAAAGTTTCTTAATAACAATTAGATAAATTTTTACTAATTTTTGGATCTTGGAAAGCTATTATATGAGAATTTAGGAAAAATTACTAATTTTTTAAGAAAATGTATATGATTTATGATCTTAATTTTACTGTTGTGTGCTTTGATGTTTTGCAGACGATATAAATTGGGTTTTATAAATAAAAGTAGTCGATTTTACAAGTAAATGAATTTCTAAGGCTAAAATCACTATTTTCAATTACATTCATATGTAGCTTTTACTAAGATTGTTAAGCTTTTTAAGTTTCTTATGAAATTTATAATGATCGTGACTTAATTGGTATGTATGATTGTTGGCCATGATTAAGAGTAAAAATAAAGTTGTTCCATAATTAGCTAAATAGCCTAGTTAGAATACATTTTATAGTTAGGTGACTTAAATGTAGCTTAGTTATGTTAAATTATGCTAAGAATAAGCATTTGTGTGATGTAGGACAGTAGAAACAAAAATTATAAAAGAAAGAAAAATTAGGAAAAACGGGGAAATTGATGAGAAAAATTAATCTAAGCAATTTTTTTCAAAAAAAAAAAAATTTTATTCAATATATAATTACTCTCCTCTTAATTAATTATAAGTTTTGGTTATTTACAGGTATAATATGACCTAATAATTTCAGAAACTAAATCTTAACAAATCTAGAAAATAAAAGATTTCATATTTTGAATAAAAAAATACCTATCTAACCAAATTATAAATGAAAGATATTAATAATATGATATCTACTCTTTCTTGATTTGCATTATTCCTTCTCTCTTAAAAAGATTCGTCCTCAAATATATATGATTTCCTCTAAGTTCTCGTAGATCAAATAATAATTTGCGAAAGCTAATCTTGAATTCTTGATCAAACAATTCTCCATGTTTCTCATCATCTTTTCTTGGTACAAAAATTTTCAATTTCAATAAATAGTTATAAATACAATGTTTACTTACTCTTATGTTATTGTTCTGATCTTTGACATATCAAGCATCATGTCTTCTTTTGAATATTTTAGATTCTTATAATGAACTTCTCCAGCAAATTCACATAATTCATTGTTTAGATTAATTTTCTTGTCAATTTTCGCACACATATAAGTCTGACCAGAAACTAATTTGATATGACTTAAAGATTGTGATGTAAGAGCAATTAGTATAGTCTCGTTCGCTTTCTTAGGAACGGGATCAAATGACTCACATCTCTTTTAATCTAGCTCATCATTAATGATTTTATTTTCAATTTCTACGAAATTATTATCCTTTTGAAAAAGGATTGATTCAGTTGTAGCTGGAACTAGTACAACTTCACTAACATATTCACAAAGATCCCCTATCTTCGTAGGTATACTATCTTGGATATTTTTGTGATATGGTTCAATTTTAGAAGAATTCTCCACTATGCTATTTTCTTGGACAATATATGAAACTTGGGTTGTGATATGTCTCTTCTACTTAACAAGCAATTTAGAAATTTTTAAGGCATCAAAACGACGACCAATGTGTTCGAGTTGACGACTCATTGTACTTAATATAGCTATAACCTTATTGCTCTTTAATATAAATTGCTCAAAAAAATTATTGAAAGTGGATTTCATGTTGATGTTTTGGTGTGTAACAAAAATAATTTTTGTCTTTTGGTAGATCGTAAGAAAGGACATTAAAGTCAAGTTCTAAAAAGAATAAGATAATAGGCTCTAACAAGAAACTTATTGTTTCATTCTAATACCAAATTTGATGTAGGACCACGGAAGCGAAAATTATAAAAGCAAGAAAAATTAGGAAAAGCATGGAAATTAATGAGAAAAATTAATCTAAGCAAATTTTTTTAAAATAATTATATTTAATATTTAATTACTCTCTTCTTAATTAATTACAAACTTTGCTTATTTATAGGCATAATATGACTTAATAATTTAAGAAACTAAATCTTACCAAATTTAGAAAATAAAAGATTTCATGTCTTGAATAAAAAAAACCTATATAACCGAATCCTAAAATAAAAGATATTAATAATATGATATCTGCTTTTTCTTGATCTGCATTATTGTGACTATGTATTAATCTGATTAGTGAGGAAATGACAATGTAGAGACCAAAATGTGGAGATTTGATGGGCTTATAACGAGTTTAGATAGGTTAGAGGTTAAGTTAAAAGTAGGGGCGGGTATGGATTGCTTTGGTTGGGTTAGGTTTTCCCTTTAAACCAAACCAAACCTTAAGAATAAGGTTTGGCTTTTTCCAACTTTAAACTAAACTGAATGGTTTGGATTGTGAATTTTTTTAAACCATAAAGTTTTAGTTTGGTTGGGTTCGGTTTGATTTGATTTAGTTTATGGATTAAACTATATCTTTGAGTTTAGAAAGATATGTCTGTAAAACATGTAATCTCACATAAAAAGTATTAAGTTGATTTAAAAATAATAAGTATTATTATAATAGAGATTGATGAAATTAATATTTATGTGACTAAAAATTTTCAAATATATATTAATAACTAATTTCATTTATAAAAACAGTATATAGTACAAAGTTTGACAAATTACATGTATAATTTATATATTATAGCAATTGAAAATTTAATACATATACATTTCAATAAATATAAATAAAATATTCTTTTAAGTGCTATATTATAGCAAAAGCCAACTTTAGTTGAAGTAAAATAATATTATATTTTTTATAAATTAGTTTGGTTCGGTTTTATAGATTAGTTCAATTTAATTTTCTAATCCAACCATAAATTTTTGGTTTAGTTCGAATTGAAAAATTTCTAAACCAAATTGTAAGAAAGACCATATTTTCGGTTTGATTTGGTTTAATTTATGAATTAGTTTGGTTTGGTTGATTTTTTTGCTTACCTTAGTTACAAGGTGAGTTAAAGACTTATTTGGATAGCAACTTTAGACTTGAATGCACTTAGAAAGTAGGCTAGAAACTTCCTTGAGTAAGAATGCTATGTTAGAGCTCATTTAAAGGATGGGTTAGAATGTTCTTGAGCAAGATCGTCTAACTTGAACTAATTTAAAAAGTGAGTAAGAGGGTATTCAATCAAGAACTCTAAATGTAAAACCAATTTAGAGGATGACTTAGAAAGTAACTCAAAAGGTATCTTAGGTAAAAACTAATCTAGAATTACCTTAATTCTTAAAGACTAGATTTCATTAATATAGAGATAATAAATATGATAATTAGATTGCCATTGTTTCTATAACTTGTATAAGACTAAAGGAACTAATGGCAATGTAGGAATATTTGAAGGAGTATGATTGAGGTTGATAATTGCAATGGGCTTGAGCAACTGAACTCTTGATAAGTTGGGATTAATACATTATAGTATTTTAGAAAACTGTTTTAGGATACTTGAAGAGTTAAGTTTATATTTACTTGTAGTTAAAAGTAATGTATGTGGGACATTGTCACGCTCAAGTGATGATTGATTTTCATACTATGGTCTATCTTGTAATTTCATGCTCTCTCATTAATTGTTTGTAATCATTGATTACCCCAAAATGGACTATCTTAAACTCGACCCAGTTCTTAATCTGACACGAATTGTAACCTACCAGAGGACATTGGGATTTTTTAGTGTAATATCAACCCCTTTGAAAGAAATAGGAAAATGATTTCTTTTTTACTTTTAATCAAACTAAATGATGGAGATGAGGTTACGATAAGGTTAAGATTATTAGTTCAAAGGCAGTCATGAGAGTAGGGTACTAGTGGGTCTAGTTTGATATGGGTTTTGCAAAACCTGAACTCGATCAATTACCCTATAGGATTTCCCAAAACCTGTTCTAAAACCTTATATGTTTTTACTTTATTCCTAGAACCCAACTCTATAAAATTTCTTTAAACTCAATAAAAACCTAACTTGACCTATTGGTGAAATAAAACAATGACCTTATGGTGCATTACCTATTCCTTGTCATGAAAAGTGTTTGATGAAATAAATAAGTAAACAAATTTAAACAGACACAAAAGAAGGGTCACACTTTACGCGAACATAACTACCAAGATATAGTCGTATGAAGAAAATAAACATGTACATATAGTTTGTCATCTAAATCCTTTGCTTAAGAAAAAAATTTATCAAAATATGGCTATATCAAATCAAGAGTAGAGTTTCATTTCGAAAATAATATATTTATTAACTTTTATTTTTATTTACTTATGTATTGTAGTTTAAATATTCATATTAATTTTTTTTTTATTAAGTTTGGATTTTCCCTTTAGGTTTTTCTTATGGCTCTCAAAACTCTAGAGGTTTTATACCCCTTCATGGAACATATCTCAAAACCTTATATATGGTTTGTATCGAGTTGAGTAAGTTGGATATTCTTTAATAACTTGCTCGGTGTCATCCTTATAGGGGAGGAGAAATGCCTTCATCATGCAAGTCTTAAGTTTAGCATCAAGTTGAGGTATCGTGCTAAAATATGGAAACTCTTCAAACTTAGAGTAAAGGGGCTGAATTTCATGACGGATTGAATAGCACTATAGGATGACATTTGTTAGAGTATCACATCTAACTAAATTGATTGACAACCTTGCTCCCTTGTTATGTATGTATGTTTTTATTTTTGTCTCACTTATTAAGTAGTAGTTGATCACATCCTGTATGAATTTCTTTTGTAGGTTTTAATTGATATGCCACAACAAAACAATCATCAAGCTTAAAAAAGATAAGCTCAAAGTTACGAGCGAACAATAATTGAAGCTAGAGTATTCTTTTGTGACCTTTTGTTTTATAGTTAGTTGGGCCTCCTATTTGACTTAGTTTATTATTGTAATCTAGTCTATGTTAGTAATATGGATTCTCCATACATGTTTATGTATAAGATTTTGTGCTTGTCTATGTTTTATAATACAAATCATTTTTAGGTTTAATTTAATTTATTAAATTACGGATATTTTAGAATAATTTAGTCATATATGTTTGGTGTATATCAAAACTACAATAACAATCGGGTGGTTAACTCCTATTGTAAACTATTGTAAATATTACAGAGTGTGGCATTGTATTTGAAATCTATAGAATTGTTTTCACTTTGTAGCCACATAATTCTCTGAATAGGAAGAGAAAATAAATAAATAAGGTGGAAAAATTAGTAAATTACAAAATACCCTTAAAAAACTACTTGTAAAACCTCATTACATATTAATGAGGATAATTTAGGCAATGTCGAGCCATCTTTATTTTGATTTCCTTTATTTCCTTTGGCACGACGAAATCTGAAGCGATCTATTTCCTTTCATTCCATTCTTCAAGTAACTGCGGATCCTCATTCCATTTTTCTTTTCCCGCAGATTTTCTTCTCTTTTTCCAAAATTTGTAATACAAAAAGGTGAACCTAAATGGTTCATGTGTACTCTATTTGCAATATAAAACAACTGAATATCATGTTCACCCTTCCCCGCTCTCTCTCTCTCTCTCCTCCTCTCCCATCCGACGTCACCGTCTGTTCTGTGGCAGCTCGCCTTCAACAGTTTTCAATTGCTGCAGTTAAAAACTCGGTTTAATTTTATAAAAGGTCCATCCTTTCTTCGATTTTCTTGTTAATTTTTGGTCTCAATTCTCAATATCCATATGAATGATACAATCTGTGTGTCATTTGCTGATTTTGCATTCTGGGTCTGCAGAAAAGGAGCTGTCTTTAAGTGGGCTGATTTCCTCCCCAAAACTCCACGTATGTAATATAACGATGCATTGAATTAAAAGTTGTTTTCGGTTTTTATTTTTTTCAATTACCCATTTGAGGTTTAACTTTATTTAACTTAATCTTATGAGTTATATGCTTTTGAGTTCATGTTGTCGCGGTGTTTATACGAAATGAATTGATTGTGGGAATGGGTCCTTTCTTAATAGCGTTCCTTCTTTAATCTTTCTATATTGTTCTTGTTAATGTCCGAGAACTCCGTTAATTCCTCAATAGGGATATGAGACAATTACTGCATGCAATGCCTTTTGCCTTGTTCGAGTGACTGCCTGGGTTACCAGTCCATGTAGAATGTGCATAGCTTTACATCGAGACAATGCTTGGAAGTAGGAGTTGAAAGCTTTTCTTTTCTTGGTTTTGAAGCATGTTCTGTAAGGCTGGCGAATGGTTAGGGGAGGGTTAACAAACTATTTGCAGCACAGATGAGAAACCTTTCCAAACGGGATATCACCAGGAAAGTATTTGCATGCCCAATTGCATGTAAACATGTACAATCGAGAGAGCGATTGGGAAAACCGGATAAAAAGTGATGTTCATGTGAGAATGTTTTTTCTAAAGCCATGCATCAGTTGACTTGTGTACATAATGTAGGCCAGCTGCTTGATCGTTGCTTTTCTTCTTCTTATATAAAAGAATCAAACGTTCTATAGATTTCTGATTTGCTAAAACATATTTGGTATGGCATGGTTTGACGTGAGGATAAACAGGAAAGGAAGGAACTTTCAAATCCATATCTTGTACCATTCTATGCTGCCAGTGGAGACAAAGTCCCCAACATTATAGAGTGAGCTTTTAACAAAAACCAAAAAAGAAAAAAAAAATTATGGATTAAAGATAAAACATTGCATTGACTTCAGGGATGGTATTTTCCAGGAACCTATCTGTAATCATTTGGGACCACGACTTATAAAATTTGCAGATTGCAAGTTACATTGTTGGAGCTGTGAATTTTTATTTATCTTTTATGATACAAAAATATTGGTGCATACACTTTCACTAAGAAAAAGTACTTGAATATTATATTTGGCTCAAGCCAATATTAATAATCTTGGAAGTATTACCTTAACATTACTTAAAATAAATTAAAGCTCCAATTTTATTAACACTTTATCATCATCATGAGGTTTCATTTGTTGATTATTTGATTTAGTTGGCTGCTAAAATGGTGTGATTTTTTCTTTTTTTTTGGCCATTATCAAGGTGCTTTAGTGTCGGCTGAGTACCTTAAATACTTGTTATTTAATTATATTTACTAGAGATATCTTTCATAGTAGGTGTAGTGTATCCTATGTAGAGGAAGAAGGAAAAAGATTAGTTTTGCGAAACTTAATCTGAAAGTGTTGTGGGAAATTAAATTGAAGACATATTGAAAAATGTGATTGGCAAGCTGATGGTTTGACATCTAAAAGAATAGTTCACTTGAGGTGGCAAGTATTTGGTGACAATTTCAGTAAAAAAACCCTGCCTATGTACAATTTCTCAGAGGAAGAAAGTATATGATATCCTCAGAACCATGACATGTATAGGTTTTTGGGTAGTTCCACGAGGTATTCTGATGTAGGGTACAGGTTTTTTGATAGGTTTATGATGGGCAAGGGGTTACAGATATCCTACCCTCTACAAACAAGTTATAGAAATTTGAAACCAGAAAACTAGTCTATGACTTTTTATATCCCTTTGGAACCTCACGAATCATGCATAATTGTAGGGTTTGATATGTTTTGAGTAAATGCCACTGGTTTATGCAACTCTATGAGGGGCTGTTTTGCCCTTAAAGAAAAATTTCCCATTGTAGAAATATTACATTTATTGTCTAGATTTGTCGAACATTTTTATTTTCTTGTTTTTGGAATTGAACATTTATGCTGTAGTTAGTATTTCAATGCTCATAAAATATATACTGATGGCGCTGTCTTGCAATTCTGTGTATTTTATCAGTTAGCAGGAAAGTGAAGCTATACAATATATTTACTTCCTCTATTTCTGTGCAGTTGTATCTTATTTGTATTGCTTGGTCCTCAAAACTGGTGCCTCATTGTCTGTCTTGCATTTCTGTAATATCAAGAAAATGGAGAGCCTAGCTTCATTCAAGGCTGTGCCATCACTGAGTTATCTACCTGCTAAGTGCTTAACAGGGAAGTTGATTCCTCCAGTCATAAGAATGGATCAACATGCAAGGAGTGATAATTCCTCTTTTAGCTGCATTCGCGCTCAACAGGTTACTTTTATTGTTTGGTTGCATTTTTCTTGGTCCCTTGCTTGCTGAAGCATTGGTCATGGTTGGATAGATGCATTTATTTAATTGGAGAAAAAGTGATATTATTGTTGCGCCTACATTTTGGAGTATGCATGCATTATAACATAGGATTTTTTGTTTTTTCTGGTGTAAAAGAAACAATATTATCTTTTAAACAATCAACTTGCTCCATAATCAAAGGGCACTTTGGTTGTGATTGCTTTACTTCTGGAGGTAGTGTTTGAATCACCGAAAGCAGTGATGCTTTTTGATGCAATTTTCTAGATATGAGCAATATAGTTAGCAGGGTTGAACTTGGCAAGTCAATATACATAAAAGACAAGTTGAATTTAACATTGTTATTCCTAGATATGGTTGCATATTACAAGGGCTCCCTGATAAGCAATGTGCTATGATTTCCAAACATTGCAAAAAGTGGAGTCAGGGGTTTGTACCGTTTGAGTGTAGGACCCATGATCATTATAATAGTGTTCAAGTTTCTGTGAATTAAGCAAGGGTTATTGTGTTAATGTGGACAAATCTTTTGTGAAGTAAGAAAGGGACTATATGATAATCTAAGGGAAAAAAATATGGAAGTAATGTGCCTTGGAGGGATTGAAAGGCCTTTAGAATAGTTGTGAGTTTGGCAATTGTGATAGATGCTTTCTTTAATATAACATTAAAAATGTAGATAACCACTTTTTTTTTCCCCTTTAAGGTATTGAGTTCGTGTTATTTGAAAGAATTCTGATTTGTCCTTGGAAGTTTGACAACCCATATGTTCTTAGTGCTTAACATTTATATAAAAAATGGAAAAGGGTCATAATTACTTAAACCATGATGCACAAGCTTATGGAGTTCTAAACATACTTTTAAAGAACCAGACACAATCAATGTGGAATGATATTGTGAATTAGCAAGTAATTGAAGAGACATCAGGAGAATTAAGGGAGAAAGATAATAGCTTTCATAAGGGGTTTAAAATGGCTCAGTAGCAGAAAGAAAAAGGTATAACTATAGTTTTAGATTTATAATTATAATATGATAAACATTGAGAAAATCACTGATTTGCGACTAAGAAAGCTAAAAGATGGTGAACAAAGCCAAGTCACTAGCATATTGGAATATATGTAAAAGGTTGAACATGAAAGAAGGCAAGAAGCATGCTTAGGAATTAGATAGAGAAAAAGAAATAAAGTTGAGGAACTTGAATTGAGTTGGATGTGTCAAGGACTGAAAATAAGGAAGTATGAATTTCTGCTAATTTGTTTAAGGAAAGATTGGGAAGTTTTCTCTATAGCCATGAGTAAAAAATTTGATATTATTTTACTCTTTTGTGGAATTTGTAGGTTGGATGTTAAGGAATATTGTTCTTCCATTGTTAGGTAAAAGAGGTGAATTTAGAAATATGCTGTGAAAGATAAAAAACAGAAACTGAGTAATTTCAATTGATGTAGAATGTGGGGTGGAAATTAAATTGACCTAGCGCTTGGGACGGGTGTTGAAACAAGATTACCTAAAAATGATTGAACATAATAAGAGTACTCAAGTTTAAGAGGTAGAAAATTTTTTTTGGGCTGTAATGAGTACATTATGACATGTCAATTTGTGGTAGAAGGGAGAATAAGCTGATTTGCACTGAAAATTTCTTTATCATTCAGTAGTCTTTTTATATATCTTGATGTCCAACTCAAGATTCTGCTTGTAAATCTCCTTGGCTGTTGGTGTTGAAATAACTAGCACCATTTTGAGTAAATTTTAATTTGTGAAAAGCCTTTGAGGGGAAACTTCATTTTCTCTTTGCTAAGTGATACAATAATTTTCTCTGTAGCAAATAGGATCAGATATCACATCTTAATTGGGTTCTACTGTTTTTTGGAGCTGTATCTGGTCTCAAAACTTTGACTTAAGAGCAAATCAGTTCCTGTGGGTCTGATTGTAGATGTTGATTCTTTAGTGTCCATGTTAGATTATTAAGTTGGGTTTTCTGCCTTCAAAGTATCTTGGTTTCTCTCTTGGCCTTGGTTTTTGATACGAGGCAAGCGCACCTGTCAATTTTAATATAGCGGATGTGAGTTCGAGTCGATCCCTCAGAGATTTTTGAGTACTAATATTTACTTTAATTTTATTATCTAACCAGAAAATTGTGATAAGTTGAATGAATTAAAAATACTGAAATTAACCAACTAAACTAATTATGAAATTTGGTTAAACAAATTAGAAAGCAATAAAACTACAAACGACTTCAAGTATGTAATAATGTATTTAGGAATTATTTTCCCTAGTGTTTAATATGTAACCTTTTTAAAATATATTCATTTTAGTTTCTATTATTCTTGATCGGAGGGATTCACAATTAAAGCTAATATCTTTCTCAAGCATATTAATTCTAATTTTAAATTATTTACCGGAATCTCTTCACTTAGTAATATAACTTAGAATTACATTAATGTATAATGAATTCCCATATAAATAATTAACTTTCCAGAAGAAACATGTATCTTATCTCTAAGTATACATGTAATTCTCTTCAATTATGCTAAGATTTAATTACACATACAATTTCTCAATCAACATGCATAATATCATATGTTGACACTCTAGAATTATCAATCAAAAATTAAACGACATAATTGAATCAAGAAAAGATAGAAACTTTATTAAAATTATAATTCAATCCAAGAGTTACATGGTTCCATAATCCTAAATACTTCAATTCTAAGCTATCATAATGAATCTAAAAACGAGTTTCATCAAAAACATGAAATAAAACATGGAAAACCTCTCTTGATTTGATGAACAATCTCTCTAATCTTGAAATCGATGTTGTTCTTGCTTCTTGATTGATGTTTTCCTCAAATCTCCTTTCGTTTCTTGTGTCTCTCCGTTTTTGTAATGTCTCTTTCTCTTTTGAACCCTAAGATCTCCTTATATATGTGTATTACACGGATTTTATTTTCGTCACCAGACACGGCCTGGGATACGGTTGTGTCCCCAGGTCGTGTAACTTTCTGTACTAAGGCAAAATTTCTGTACAACTTCAAAACTTCATAACTTTTTCTTTTGAACTTGGAATTGAGTGAAACTTAATTCCTTTTCTTCGTTTTCGAGCTTAGAATGCGTTTAAATCCTGAAATCAACATTTTACTTAATTAAGTATCAATTTCTTTAAAGAAAACAAAAAATATGAGGGAAATACAATAAAATCACCATATGAAATATGTTTAAAATTAGAGTTATCAGTTTTATATCAGTAGAAACTCGAAGCAACTTTCTAGAGAAGATTGAGAAGTAGTTAGCTTAGTTAGAACTGCAGTTATCTTTCTGAAGGGTTGCCTCAACTCTTATTAAAACTGTTCTCACCAGTCTCTGCACTTGTTTCATATCTCTTTTCTGTCCCATTGAGAGTAATAAAAACATTAAGAAGTTGTAGGACTTTCTTTGGAGTGGCCTATAGAGTGGAAATTAACTTCATTTGGTTGATTGGGATTAATTTTGTATCCTATCTCTTTTGGCAGATTGAATATGAAAATTCTTGTGTCTTTCAACAAGGCATGTCTCGAGAAATAGCCTTGTAGATTTGCATCAGAATCCATGCCTCTTTGGAAGTCATAATAACTGATTACTGGTTTAATTTTTTATTAATAAAATATTATTTAATGCCTGATATTCAAAAGTTGTATGGCCACTTGCTTACAATATTCTGAGGATGACAATACCTGTTTTTTGCCTAGCTAACCTATGAAACTTAAGTAGTGTGGACTGCGAGATGCTTTTGCAATAACTTCCCTTTATATTTGCATTGGTGCCTTGGGATAAGGGATCACTTAGTTTCTTCAGTTTCTGACATGTGTTGATGAGTCTTTGTTTCTCCATTATTTCTAGTGGTTTAGTTTAGAGAAATTCCTTCCCCGATAAAATCAATTGGAGTCATTTGTTCACTTCATTTTACATACGATGCAAAATACTCCTTTGGCTATCATTTTTAGTACCTTTTTGAATGATATAGGATTTTCCTTTAGAAAAGCATGTGTGCAATTTGGTTTTAGTTCTAGTTTCAGAAATAGAACCAAAGAAACTCACCCTACATTGAATCCATGTATCTTCAATATAAGGTTGAGACCCTGTTGAGTGAAAAGCAAAAGCCTAGGCACTTGGTGGATTGGCAAATTTCTCTTATGCTGAGTTTAACTTGTTAGTTGCATTTCTTGTCTCCTATTTGCTAATTGCTTCCTTGGGGTGGCTCTTTCCGATTGTCTACTCTTGTGTTTTATCTTTCTGTGGTGAAATTTTAGGTTTTATCTTGAAAATAAAATGAGTTGTAAAAGTATTCAAAATGTAATAAGCAGAGTTATCTGCATATTTCAGTGTACTGTAATTACTTAAATTTTTTATAAGCAGTAAGATGTTTACTTTATATGTTTAGTGAAAGCATATGCTCCTTTTTCTTTTGCAGTTCAACACAAGTAACCTATCAGGAGACAAATCTCAAGAAAATGCTCTCAAGACGAAGGAGTGGGAAGTGGGGATGTTTCAGGATGAAATTGCTGCTAGTCAGGGAATAACAATTAGGAGACGCCCACCTAGTGGACCTCCTTTGCACTATGTGGGGCCTTTTGAATTTCGTTTGCAGAATGAAGGAAATACACCTTGCAATATTCTAGAGGAGATCATATGGCACAAGGACATGGAAGTTTCACAGGTAATATTTCCATGCTGCTTCTGAAATATTGTTATCACTCACTTTGTTAAGGCTTTATTTTCCTGCTAATGCTGAGAGCTTTTACTTTCCTTAGTTGAAAGAGAAAAAACCTTTGGCATTGCTTAAGAAGTCTCTTGAGAGTGCACCACCTTCAAGAGATTTTATTGGAGCTCTTAGGATGGCCCATGCACGAACTGGTCTACCTGGTTTGATTGCTGAAGTTAAGAAGGCATCTCCAAGTAGGGGAATTTTGAGGGAAGATTTTGATCCAGTTAAGCTTGTGTTTCCTTCCTTATGACATCTTATTTTGTTTATGTCATGCAGTGCTGTCTTTTGAAGAGCACTCTATTGTATCCTTTAGTTGCATTGAAGATGATTGAAGGAAATTCATAAATACTTCATTGTGAACCCACATTTTGGGGTGTTTGCAGATGAAATTTTCTTCTTTATAATCCATTATTCAGTTGTTAGTATATTAATTCTTAATTTTGTTTTATTTTGAATTTCATATTAGGTGGAAATAGCCCTAGCCTATGAGAAAGGTGGAGCTGCATGTCTGAGTGTTTTGACTGATGAGAAATATTTTAAGGTTGGTATAGATTTCAACTCTTTGCTTGTTATATTACTTTGTTAGAAAAGATTAGTGGTTCTTTTTCATCTATTGTTGGTCCTACCTAATTATGTGCTGGCATATTTTGACTTGAGATTGGTTTGTAAATATCAGGGAAGCTTTGATAATCTGGAAGCAATTCGACATGCTGGAGTAAAGGTGTTTTTCAAAACAACTCCAACCTTGAAATGCATTTAGATCATTTGTCCTGTTTTTAACAATTAGGATACCTGCAGTGCCCTTTGCTGTGCAAAGAATTCATTGTGGATGCATGGCAAGTCTATTATGCTCGAGTAAAAGGTGCAGACGCCGTGCTTTTGATTGCAGCAGTTTTGCCTGATCTCGACATCAAATATATGATTAAAATTTGCAAAATACTTGGATTGACGGCACTTGTTGAGGTTGGAAAACACTTGCATCGTTGCTTTTTTAGCTTTTATTTTACTGTTTTAAAAACTTACCGTGTTTAAAAACATTTGCATGTATTTTTAGTATTTCTGGTTGACAGATTGCATAAAAAGTACAAAAATATGTTTGCAATTGATCTACATTTCATATGAGTCTTGACTTTTTTTCTTTTTTCTTTTTCTCATTATATTTGCAATCTTTTTCTGTGTCCTTTGAATCTTGGTTTTAAACTACTAGAATGATTCCTTAATGAGTACTTCTTTCTAAGAACATGGCATTCCTTTTGGGAATCTATTTTACTTGTATGCTGTCTATTTTATAGGTGCATAATGAGAGGGAGATGGATCGTGTTCTTGGGATAGAGGGGATTGAACTAATTGGCATCAACAATCGCAATTTGGGTAATTCTCCTGAGTTATCTTGCTGGGTGCCAGAAATAGATTGCTTGGAGACACATGTGAATGATGATTTTAGCTTTAATTAAAGCACAGACGCAATTAAGTTAGTGAATTTAAAGAATTTGCGAGTTGTCATTTATTTTGGGTGGAAATCTACCATCTAAAGTATTGGTTGAGTGCTAATAGGCCCATTAAATTTTTAAAGTGTAGTTTTACCTCTGCATGACTTTCAATAATGTGCAAATAACTCTTGAAGAGCTACTAAAGTCTAAAACCCCATAAATTTTGTAGCTTTAGGGATATCTGGGTGTTATTTGCATATTTTTGAAAGTCATGGAGTGGTGAAACCACTCTTTGAAAATTTTGGGAATCTATTTATGCTTGAACAGTAGTTTAGGAGCTATATTTGCAGTTATCTCTTTGTTTTGACATTAGAACAAGTTTAATGTAATTATTAAAAAAAAAAAAAAGAAAAAAGTTCGGTGGTCCATAATGGAGTCACTTATTGCACCAATGGGTCACTTCAAATCTGGACGTGCAAGGAACGTTGAGGAGCTTTCTTTCCCTGGTACCTTTTTATGTAATCAGAGATTATTCACGATAAATCTTTTTTTTTTTTCCCCTTTTAATTTAACTCTCATTGTGCTGGGATTCTATTCTGTTAGCTGATATGGTTTAATGTTGATGAAATTAAAGACTACATGGTTTTGTATTGAAGGTGAAACTTTTCCCATATTCAAAAGAAAAAAGTTGGATATTTTTTATTAGCAATAAACTTCTATCTTTGTGAGTGTAGGTGGCATATGGTTAAATTAGGAACTACATCTAACTTCATTTACATCTCATACTAATACACAACATCCTGTATATACATATCTTTGATTGTATCCGGGAGATGGCAGCTTTATTTATGTTTCAATTTTTTTTTTTTTTTTTAGTTTCTTTATTAGAAGGAAGATATTTTTACTGAAAATTGTCAAAAATCTAGTTCCTTGTTATTGGCATGTTGTAATACCTATGTTTGAACTTTTGCCTTTCAACAGAAACATTCGAAGTGGATATTACAAATACAAAGAAGCTTCTTGAGGGTGAACGGGGCCAATTGATTCGTCAGAAGGATATCATTGTAAGTCCTATTTTATTTAGTTGTACAGTTGCCTTACTGTTATTGTGTTGATAAAACTGATGTTCTCTGGTAAGTAGCTCGCTTCAACATAATGATATATTTGGATATTTTCTTCTTTTGGCAACTCAAGGTTGTTGGGGAATCTGGACTGTTCACGCCTGATGATATTGCTTTTGTGCAAGAAGCTGGTGTTATGGCGGTAAGTAACTTGACTGTAAATTTAAATCTATTAGTCTGCATCTCTGTCTTCCCCAGCCTCACTGTTTTTGTTTTTGATATTTCCTCCCTTCAGTGAAAAGAGAGTTTTTGACTTGTTGGGGGGAATTTTCTTATTTTCCGTTAGGACTTGGGAATTTCTTATGATTGTGCCGTGGCTTTACTTTTGCAAAGGACAGTATTTCCTAAGCTGCTCCAAGTAAACATATTATTCTTTAAGATGATAAAGAAGTAGGTTGATGTGTATATATAGGTTGTTTCTTTCTGTTGTGACTTCTGAGCATCATTGGAAAGACAACAGATCTTTTTCTTGATCATCTTGTATTTACATTTTCATTTGTATATTCAGTCCATTAAGTGCAATATCACATTCAAGAGAGATGCGCAATTCTGTTAAAAGAGCATGTAAAATGTCCTGCGGACCATGAGTTGATGACTTGATCTGTGACACTGTTAATTTAAATCGGAATATATGGGGAAGAAAAAATTGCCCAACGAATATGGAAAAAAATTGATGACAGGACCATAGAAGCTGGATGACTTTCTAATGTTCTGCATTGCAGAATTTATATATTTGATTGTATGTGCAGGTTTTGGTAGGGGAGTCAATAGTGAAACAGAGTGATCCTGGCAAGGGGATAGCTGGACTATTTGGAAAGGACATTTCCTCGTAACCTTTTGAGCATATGATCTATTGAGCAAATTCATTAGTTCAAATGTTGTAGATTAGTATGAACATTTTTTTCTCAAGACTGGTTTTTGCATAGGAATAATTTGAATTCCAATACATAGAAACATGGATTAGTATGAATATATGAGTTTTTTCTGTGTATGATTCTCAGTTCTATTTATTTTAATTTTTGTAAATGTTACAGGGTCAATTTAGTTCACACATGTATGGATGCTAAAGATGATCTTTTCTCCTTGATAAAATGAAGTACTAACTATGCTTCTTTTTCTTATTTTCTTTCTTTCTCTCTTTCCTTTTTTTTTTTTTTCTTTTTTAATATCGGAGGGGTCATTTATGTTTTCCACTAGAAGAAGTTTAGTCATCTTATAAGATGAACAAGTAACTCTCGTTTTCTTTGCTTTGGAAAGAGCTTGTTGCCAGCCAGGCATGGGTGAGTGATAATGGAGCATACACTATTGGCAATGGCCGAAAGATCAGATTTTGGCAGGATGATTGGACAGCATTATGGCCTTAAACAAAAATCTTTTATGGGCCACATACAGCTAATACGGAACAAGTTCAGCTTGTCACTTGTTGGAAAACTTATTAAGTTGGAATGAGGACTTGATAGGTTACCCAACAGGAGAATGGTTGAGACAAAACATTGGCCCAGTTTATATCTCAAAGTATAAAAATGATGAACAAATTTCAGGTCATCGAACAAGAGGAAGTGTCCAATAAATGAAATATAATCGGTGCTATCTATGAAGAGATATTTGCATTTGCCAAGAGTGGAATGGGTATGGAAAGTTCAGGCATTACCAAGAATACAACTTTTCTTGTAGAGGGCTGCACGAAATGAATTGCCCCCTGGAGATAAACTAGCTAGCAAGCAGGTTACTGATCAACAACACAATACTTTGCCCTTGGTGTGAACAGGCGGAGGAAATCCTACAGCATGTATTGAAGAATTGTCACATGATACAACATGAGTGGGGTAGATGCTGGCCAGGGGACTTGGAATATATGAGACTGGGTTACGTGGCTAAGAATTAATACCAGACCAACTCAGATTCAGAGGAATTCTTCAACCCCTTGGGGTACAATCTTTGCTTTTATGTTATGGACAATATGGAACTAGAGAAACAAAAGAAAGTTTCACGGCAGTGCTAACATTCAGTCTTTGTTTCATGAAGCTAGAATGAAGGCCAATGAATACTGGGCTATTTCTATAACAAAGTCTCAAGCCAGGCGGATAATGATAAGAAACATCAGCTGGCAAGCACCATCGGCGGGAGTCGTCAAACTAAATCACAGATGCTTCCGTCATTGACAGTGATCAAGAAGCAACAGTGGGAGGAGTAGTCTGAGATGAATTAGGGCAGTGGATCATGGGATTTTCCAGAAAAGTGGGCTTCATGCCAATCTTGAAGGCTGAGCTTTGGGGATTATTTTGGGGCCTGGAGTATTGTTCATTAATGGGGTTCAAAAGAATCGTAATAAACATGGACTCACAAGTAGCTGTAACTATTATTAATAATAATTCTAACCATTCACAGCATTATGATGATGTTTTGATGGCTTGTAGGGAAAAGCTGTACTGCTTTGAGCAAGCTCGGGTCCATTTTGTCCACCGTGAAGCTAATTCAGTGGCTGATAAGCTTGCTGCGGCTGTAAGGAAAGAAGAAGGTCAAACTGAACTCCTGTTTTTTGTGCCTCTTAAGGCATTATTTATGGTTACTGTTGTTGACGGATAACTTTTGTATGTATAGCAGGGAAGCTGTTAACCCCTGCCTTAAATAGTATGGTTTTGTTGTCTGTCCTACTGTCTGTAATAGGTATGTTTCTTATAGTCTGGATGAAATGTACTTGTGTTCAGCAGATGAATGCTGCAATATATAATATTTCCACTTTCATGGAAAAATGAAAAAAAAAAAAAAAACTCTCGTTTTCTTTTTTTCTTTTTATTCTTTTAATCACTCCACAACACCTTAACATAATTCATTTTTAGTATTAGGATTTAAGTCGACTGTTAGGATACGGTTCATAGAATAAACAATAGTAAGAGAAATATCAAGACAAGTAAAAAAATGCAGTATAGACATGAATAAACTTAGACTATAAGAACAATAGTACAATTAATTTTCTCTCAATTATTGGGTACTTAAATTTTCTAGATTAAATTTCTTTGATCTTCCACTTTTTAATTTTACTTAATACTCATACATTTTAGTGCATATATATATATATATATATGTATGTATGTATGTATGTATTAATTCAAAAAGTCCTACACTGGGCACATATAATAGGAAATATTTTAGGCAAGTACAGAGTAAGAATGTACTAAGCACATGGTAACCCTAGCTTTGACCTTTATCGAAATGCTCTTCTAAATTAATTCTTGTGAATTTAAAACACAAATTCAATAAATCTCCATAATGACTTGAATTTGCACAATTCAATACACATGCTCATATACTTGATTAAAATATACGATGAAGCTCCTTTGATCAGTCTTACTTATTGTCCGCCTCCAAGTTATCTAGAGTATCACATATTGTTGTTGTTGGCCTTTGTTACCCTCAACCTAAGATGATGTAATCCGTTTACTACCACTCCAACTATGACTATTAACATTCGTGAACACCTTTTCACTCTTCTTAGCTAGGTTGCCCGCAATTATTGATTCTTTCTTGGATCGCCCGAGCTTTATTTTTCTTTAAATTCTCTTCACCTTAAGACTCCATACAACACTTGAACGAAGTAAAACAGATTGTCTTGTTGAGCCAATGCAAACACTTAGATCCTGCATCTTGAAATTGATATCCAACACAGAAACACTAGTTACAAAAATTTGACTCATACCTTCACGGGACAACTACATGCTATCAGTTCTCATGGTAATACAGTAACCAATGTAATGTATCAAAGCCAAATGATAAGATATTACAGGACAGCTCGGTACATACCTTACATTTTGATAAATATGCACATTCACCTATAATGCAGCTAGACTCCGACTCCCTCGAGTTAGTATTCTTTAGCCTTTGGTCATTACTGATCTGTAATGGACCACTTTGCACATGCTTCTTGTAAGTTTCGGAACCAATCTCTTTTATGATACACGTGAAAACACCCTAGAGTCGAAAACTCAATTTGTAAATCCTCTCATATTGAACTATATAGCTTAACATCTTCTCTCTCAGAAATTGCTACATCAACAATAATTTTACCCCTATCGTCTCGTGGCCATCTTCTCCATCAAACCTCCTATAACACACCATTCTTCATACATAGCTTGCTCGCGGTTAGCGACTTCCTCTAATTGGTTTCCACCATGGATTGCAGATGCTTATACAAAGCCCTATTCAAGCTCAATGGTACTAGGATCCCTTGCATACAAATCCTAAAATCTTTGCAGCAGTCGATAGTGCTTGGTAGCCATCTGTTTAGTTTGTAAATCGTATCTCTCAACCTTGTTTCATTGTGAATTTGTTAAGATTTGATATGGTTCTTTACGTTACAAATCACATGAAACATAATAACAAGAGAAATAAATTACTTAAGAAGAGAGTATGATACATAAAATCTTTCAATAGAAACCCTAAAAAAAAGGGAGATGTAAAACCGTTGGCAAGACTGAATAATTCATTGTAGTGTAAATGAAAACAATAAAATTGGTTATCTCACAATGATAGACCTTTATTCTCTCTAAAGCAAGTCTCTTAAGAATTTTGCTCATTTATGTACTCTACCTAATTATATATATATATATGCTTTCAAGATGCCTAAAGCCTAAATATATGATAATAAATAATTTAGGCTTCATGGAAATATAAAATAGGGAATTGCCTAACACTTACTGATCCCTGGCTTCACTGTATGCCCAGCCCACTTTTCCTAACTATATGCTCTTTGAAACTTCAGTCTTTTAAGTAAATTCAAAACATAAACCCAACATTTTGTAAACTAAACTGTTGTTCCTTTCGATATGTTATTTTTATTGTGTATACTTCCTAGGATAGGTTCTTGTTGACATTTGATAACTATAATTCCACCATATTGTTAAGATTGCATATGTATACCTTGGATTTCAGATAAAAAGTTTGTAGTCATAGAAGGGGCCCAATAGTGGCTTCCTTATGAATTTTATCATCTTGGCGTAATAAATTAGAATCACATTTCCAATCTACTTAGAAAATGTGAACTCTTTACATGGTTCATCAATCAAGGCTTTTCATTTCATGAATACAAGCTCAAAATAGTTCTAGAAAATTAAATTAGGCCTTTCTTAGACTAAATGGAAAACAAAATGAGGGCTATAAACTATTTATTAATTATAACGATTGGGTTTTCTTATCACAAAAGTTATGAAATACAAATTAAAAATTTGTAATTTAAAGATAGGGCTTTAGAATTGGAAATGGATCATCTTAGTTTATTTTTCCTCAATTTCTCTCAATTTATTCATTCAGATTCTAGTTACTTCTAATTAGACAATTCTAAGGCTTTTAATCTCTTTAACGTTAGAAAAGATAATAAATTCTTAATTTTTAAGAAATCAGCATACTAAGGCTAATTATAGATTTGGAAATCAACTAGGAGGACTAGGATCGGAAACTTCTAAATTTTTTATTCTTTTTGCCAGAACTATGATCAATTTCTTGTTAGTAATACTAAAACGTAAATCCAGAGACTAGAGTCTAAAACATACTTGTAAGGTTAGAGCCTGCTTAGTTAAGGATGTTAGTTTCTCCTCTTCCTCCTTTTGCAAAAAAGGAAACTTGCCGGAACATTGGAAAATGATGGTCTTTTGTTACAATTATAAAATTGTGGTTCAGTTTTCGGCAGATCTTACCCGAACAATGGAGCAAGGATGGTCTTTTAGTTTGCCTCTCTTTTAGGTTTGTTTGGCCTTTTATTGTTTATTTAGATGTTGAGTTTCCATTATATCATTACAATTTATTAGTGTTTCTATTTGTTTGCTTATGCACTTTTAATAACATACACTCTATTAAAACTTTATATGATAATTTTTGTTTTAGCCTAAATCTAATTTACCAAATTACACAAACATACATACATGCATACATACATATATATATAAATCATTTATTGGTAATTGCTATATTACTAGTTCATCTAGTTTGCCTTGTTTGTAATTTATTCGTGCTCTGTGTCTCGGAGCATTTCATGTATTCATATGACAATTATACAACTAATTTATATATTATATAAATACATAAAAATGTATGTAAAATATATGCAACTGTGATTATTTCGTAAGAATAACAATAATTATCGCAGTGTTCGCAAAGGTTTCGTTCTTGTTAAATCAAGTGGAGTTTTAACGTCCATTATTAGTTTGTGTATGGTTTGTCCCTGTTTTATAGAAAGACCTGAACTGCCTTTCAAAGAGGGGAATGGCAGTTTTCGGATATATCCTTCTCTATTTGGACTTTGGAGAAAATATATATATAGACACGTATCTATCATCTATCTTGTAGAACAACTTGTGACATTGAACAACGATGGGATTAGGAGCTTCAAGTGTCACTAAAAGGATAAGAATTAAAAAAAATCGATCACGAGATTAAGAACCAAGAGCGCATGGTTTGGAAAGTGGGATTACCGATGTCGGGTGGAGAGACAAGAAAAAAAAAAAAAAGGTTTGAAGGAAGACCACATTCCTTGTATGCTTGGAAAGCAAAGAGAAAATGCAAGAGATGAAAATTTCCAACAAAATGTTTTCCTGGTGGTCAAAAGTTTAGACTTTTGATATCTTATTCATCTAAAGAATATTTCGATAGAATAGTGAAAGTAAAAAAAAAGAAAAAGAAAAAGAAAAAAAGAACTATGGGCTATATATTATTTCTTGATTCCAAATCTTACCATTTGGGTATTCTGTTTTTTTTTTTGGATAATATCAACAAAACTTTGCTATCTGTATTTTGAAAGAATTAAAGATTAATATACTATTTAATTGAAATTTTCGTGCTTATTTTTACTACTTCAACTAATTTTATTCACTTTGTGAACATAAAGACAAACCAAGGATTAAATTGGCGGTCATAGGTCAATTCCTAATTTATTCTTATATGTACCTCTACCAACAGACTTAATAAAGTTAGTTAAGGTAGTAAAAGTCGTCACAAAAACTTCAATTAGTTAGCAAATCAATCTTTTCAAAATACAAGTAGTAAATTACATATTTTATCAAAGTTTAAATATCATTTTTGACATTAACCCTTCTTTTTTCATAGAAATAATACATGGACCTAATTTTTCTCTACTTCTTCTCTCTAAGACTTATGTTCTCATATTTACCTTTTTTTTTTTTCATTTTAGGAATAATTTTTAAAAAACGAGACAAAATTAAGACCATTGTTACTTTACATTATTACTATCATTAAAAACTATGCCTTGAAATGAACAAAATAAAAATATAGCCTTCAAATAAAAAACTACAAAAATTAAGGTCTTGAAACAAAAAAAAAAGAAAGAAAAACTTTAGTTATTGCGTTGTTTTTTAGTTTTTCATTTTAATATCTTTGTTTTCATATATATATATATATATATATATATTATTTTTAAGACCTATCTTTAACAATATATATATATATATATATATAGAGAGAGAGAGAGAGAGAGAGAGAGAGAGCAAAGAGTGACAATGGAGAGATTTTTTTTTACCTTATATTTGAAAACTTAGGTAATGAATTGAAAAATTTGGAAATATTGGTTCTAAAACAAGAGAATAAGAAAAATTTGTACCCTTATAGTGTATTAACTAAATCTCCACAGTATATACATGTACATATAATTGTGTCCATTTTATTTTTCACTTGTTACTTCTATCTTCACTTCCTTTTCTCAGCCACAATACATCTAAACAAAGCATTAGCCTAAATAGTTGTTTTCTTTCAAGTACAATGAACATCTAATTTGGAGGCTCTCTCTCTCTCTTTCTTTTAGAGAGAGAAAATTCTCTCCTTGAGTGAGAGTAGTCCTACACTTGGGTTATGGTTTGTTACGAGTTTGTCTTCTTTATTAAGCATACTTTCTTCATTCTCTCATTATCCTTTTCCATTTGTTCATATTATTTTCTCCATCATTCTCACTCAATTCCTTACATCAATTTGATCACACACTACATTAGCTCTAGATTGAAATTTTATTTTGTGCATTTGCTATAGTTTTTGAATCATATTAGTGATAATGGTGCTAAGGATCTCGTAAGAGTTCATATACATTCATGTCTTTCCTTGATCACTTTTGTTTGTCTTTCGTTTGCTCACTTATGAGTTTATTGAGTCTTGTTTTTTCTTCTTAGTTCAATATAGTCTATGGGAAAAAGGAGAGGAAATGCTGTAAACACCAAAATTTGGGTCTAATATTTCTGTTTTGTATTTCAATATTTATAGTGTTTAGGAGAATTAGCTTACTCTTTGCTATTCTTATCTATCATCAATTGTAGGTTTTTGCTTTGTTCCTTTACTGTGTCTTGGTTTAAAATTTTTCATCTCTGATTCATTTCTCTATTGTTTGATTTTGCTATAGTGATACGTTAGCTTTTGATAGCTCCATTATGGCCCCTTTGTGTTCCATTGGGTTTGATATCTCACAAGAAGGTTTAGATTTGGAAGAGCATATTGAATTGGTTAATGAGAAGGAAGTTTTAATGGTGGGTAAAATAATAGTAGATAAATCTCTAAATAAAAATGGAGTCATGAATATTTTGACTAGAGCTTAGAAGGAATTTGGTGAAATTAAGATCTTGACTATGTGGACAAATCTTTGCTTGTTTACTTTTGATAATAAAGCTACTGTGAATGAGGTGATTCAAGGTTGTCCTTAGGTAGTTATGGGTCATTGCTTAGCTATTGAGGAGTGGAGGACAAGAATGAGGAAGGAGGATATAAGCTTGGAATTTGTTACCTTTTGGATTCAAATTCGTAGGTTGCAACTTGACCACTTATCAACAAATAATGCTCATAAGTTAGGTGCTGTAGTTGGAGTTGTGAAAGAGGTAGACCTAATTAAATCAGTAAGTGGGGCTAGGCGCAGCTTCTTAAGAATGAGAGTGTTTATTGACGTTAAGAGGCCATTGAAATCTAGGACTTAGGTGAATAGAAAAGAGGGAAGTAGATATTAGGTTGAATTTAGATATGAGAGGCTCTCTAAGTTTTGTTTTGAGTGTGGTAGACTTGGGCATGCTACTAAACAATGTTCTTATGAAACAAAAAATGAATTGGAGGTGTTTAGGCTAAAGTTGAGAGCATATGCAGTTAGGGATTTTGGAGGTGGTGATAGTGCATAAGGAAATTTCAAAGAAAGAGGAAATCAATAGAGTAGGGAAAATGTTAACCTAAATATGAGTAACTTTGATGTTTTTCAAGGTAAAGATGTGCTCAACCCCTAGCCAAACTCTAACTAAATTAAAAAAGCCTCATATTCTATTAACCAAACCTACAATGACCTGAATCAAAAGAAGGAAACCTTAAACATTGACTTGAAATCTATTGCAAACTTGATCCCTAACTTACTATAGTCTAAACCTATCCTTGTTTGTACAGTTGAAACCAAAATCCCATAACCATACATGGAAACACTTTCAAAAACTAACATGAAATCATTTTATATTATATAGTTGTACCTAATAAACATTTGAGTCTATCTTCCAGTTTAGAAGGGTTGGATAAATGTGCTCATGTTGACAAAGAGCATTTTATGACTTTACCCTTAAAGGAGGAGGTGAACCATTTCGACTAGAAGGTAGTAGAGGTAGTTGTGAAGTAAGAAGAGATGCTAGTCATCACAGAAGCTTTTAGTAGATTGCATTTGAAAAGGCTTCTACTATTTTCTAAGGAACCTGAGAGTAAGAAAATAAAGATTATGTTGGAGTCCCAAGTAGAAAATCATGAAAAAATATAAAAATAAGGAAAAAAAAAAAGCTAAGAGGAAAAATATGATATGAAAAAAAAAGAAGTTTTGTTAAAAAAGTTGAAAGAAAGAAGTGGTAGAAGGGAGAAAATAGAGTGATGATTGAACAATCTTTTGAACTTTTTAAAGTTCTTATTGCTTATGGCAGTAGTGGTTGGCTTGAAACAACCACAATAGCCACATAGGGGCTATGATTTTCCTATATTGGAATTGTCAAGGGTTTGGGTCCTTTGGACAATTCGTCATTTAAGAGACCTAGTGAATAAAAATAATCCTAATTGTAGCGCCTGGCATCTTAAAGCCTATTCATTTAACATATCGGAGCTTAAGAGACGAGTCGCTATGCTGTCTTCAAGTTGAGGATAATGTTAACTAGAGACCAAGCATAGTTTAAAATTTATAACAATACATGATCATATAGAATCATGGAAGCGTCTTTTAGGATATACAACATAATGGAATCATAGTGCCCATGCCTATTAATTAAAGTCACTCAAATCAAACATAATTGATTTAGGCTTTCAACATTTATTCATAGTATAGTAATATTTAATCCTCGCTTTCAATGTCCCTAACCTAGACTTAAGCTCCAACTTATTTCAATCTTCCAATCTTGAGGTTAAAACAAAACTAACCCCTTAGTATTAAGCCAAGTGAGCAAAAGCATACATTAAATAGTCAACATTAATTAGAGTGTATTCAGTTACAAATATAATATTAATGTGACAATGATTTTAGCAAATAATAACACTAGTTATAACCAAGCTTAATGTAATATTAACAATTAATAGATGCTTATGCAATATTATGCCATTCTAATACACATGACATGGACTGGTCAGTATCCTAATTAAGCAAAATATTTAAGTGGCACTTGGTTACTCAGAACCAAGCATGCAATTCTGTATGCTCAAAATAGACCAAGCTTTATAAACCGAGTTTTACAAATTCGAGACCCGTAGGTCCTTTATTCAACCAAGCTTTAATTATGACCCTTAAGTCATTCTTGAAATCAAGCTTTTCAACGTGACCCTAACATCCCTTAATCAAAACCGAGCTTTATAAAAATATGACTCTTAACCATTTTTGTGTTATGCTATGAATGCACATGATGTAATGAATTACATTAAATAATGAATGAGCACATATTTCAGGTACAAACTATCTTTTTGATCAATCAATTAATCATTATGTTGAACATATTATTATGGTATTAACTACTATCCACTCGCCATAATTATAATTGAGGATACGATTACAATCGGTATATTGGATCACTCTAATTCCAGTATAGAATTCACTAAGCATAATTAGATCATGTCAATTGAACCAAGTAGCTCTTCAGTCACACTATTTATACTAGACATATAATTACAAGACTACTATCCATAAGTCACGTTCGTAATTTAAGAGAATATGCCAAACACTTAAAATATTACTCTATGATGACTTCACTTCCAATCATAAATTTAAATAACACGCCTTATAATATATCATATAATTACAGGCTTAAGTCACTTATAATGGGCATGCTCATTAAGTACTCATATCAAATACCCCACTTCAAATCATATATTACGCAATCACTATAGCATTGATTTATTAAATAATTGAGTCCTACATTTCACTTAAGTGAAGTAGTAGTGACTTATTAAGTAATATAGTAAGATTTTAGAAATAAATAATTTAACTAAATTTTATTGAAGTCTCCTCATTTTGTTATTCAATTTATTATAAGTCTCCATATCTTGAATCTCTTATCATTATTATTTTCCTCCCAAAAGTTATGCTTTTTTGCTATTATTTTTGTTAATATTATTGTCCCTCGTTACAATCTTATACATGTGAATGTTTTTCATCATCACTACGTTTTATACGAAACTTTCATTAGTAATGAACCATAACTAAGAGTTCTTTTCTAAAAATTATCTTTATATATTTTTGAAGAAATAACCTCCATTAAATATTAAGTATTTTCAACTATTGAAGCTTATTGGGAAATTTATTTTTGATTAATAATGTTATCTTATCTTTATACATATATATTAGTAGAGAAAGAGAAGATATATATATATATAGTGTTTCTATACATATACTTGTTTACATACCATCATAGTAAAATTATATTCATCAAAATATTCTAAAAAAGATCTTATTTAGAAATATACTCTCAAGTATTTTCACTTCATTAATTATGGAATAAAAATTTATGATAAATAGTAGCAACCAAGAAACCATTAAATTGTGCCAAATAATACAATGCACACCCTGTAAGGCCAACCTTTTTGAGTGCTCTTTTCTTAAACTTAATTATCCACCTCAATATATATATATATATATAGAAGTTTTCTTAGTGGCCAACGAACTATGTGGGACTCTAAATGAAGTAGCATTATTTTTTTCTTTTGAATTTGGTCAATCTTATCATATAAAAGAACTATGATGGGTGAATAATCCATGTAGGATATCACAATCATGAGCAATCCATGCCCTATTATGAAGAGGAAATTTTATTGATTAATGATCCATGTGGAACAAGCCATTGGTGGTTTGAAAACATTATAAGTTGCAGATTTTTCCTAACAAAGTTGATTCTTTTACTCAAATTTTCTTCATTGATTCGTCTTTCAAATCACTTAAAATTATTATATCTTAAATCTACTTTATGAGTACATTCCAATTATACAAATATCTCACCAAGATCTTCCAAAAACACATTTGGAAATTGAATTAAAGAAGCTCCATTAACTATTATAAAACATGAGCATATATATACATATGTTATGTTTCAATTTTAATTTTCACATTTCAAGTATTCCCAAGCGTGTTATTTTGATAAAGTTGTTTGGAATATATTCTAATATGTATTAAGTTTCATTTCAACTAATTTTTACAGAGACTCATTGATAAAAATCGAAACTTTATTCAATTACAAATGCATACAATAAGATGTTTTTGTAGAAACAATAAGGGTAACTTGAGTTCTTACCTTCGATTTCCTTACTGCAAAGTGGAAGTTGGGTCAAGTTATTAGTCAATATTTGTAGTCTTCTATGTGAGGAATATATTGGTGGTGGTGGCTCCCCAAGTGGGTGGTCATTGTTGGAAGAAATCGAAGCTTAAAGTAATAGAGTTGAAGAGGTGTTTCTGATACTTTGAAAAAATTTTTAAGTGTTCATAGGTTACCTCAAAGGTCTCTCTTTGTGCACGAATTTTAAGAAGTTGGGGGTAGCTTTGCCTTAGTGGTGGTGATGGGTTGGAAGCCAGGATGGAGTAGTTTATGTAGGTGCGTTTAATTTGTGATTTGATTGAGTAGGTAGTAAGATGAATGAGGTGAAATTTGACGCATCACTGTATGTAAATTTGGCAATGTGAAAGGAAGAAGAGGAGGAGTAGTCCTAAATGTCTAAGAAGGAAAGCTTATAGCCTCTTTTTAAGTGGAGTTGAACATGCACATGTGAGAAATGACACGTGTCAAGATTAGAGAAGATTGAGTATTGGGTTGGTGATTCTTTTACGTATTTCACGCATCAATGTTTTAGGCTACTCTTAGGTGTTATAGTTCAACTGTAGGTGGCCAAATTTCAAAATATTGGTCAGTTTGACTTTCTTTTACTCATATAAGTCATATGAGTGATAAAATTATTTTTACATCGTATTTCAATGAAAACTTGTGAACAAGCTTAAAATTTATTATGTAATACGAAAATATACTGAAGTTAATATTTTCATGTGATTACTCTATATTTTGAGACACTAATATTAATTCCTTTTTCAGTTAGCTGTTTAATATTCAAAACGCGATATTTTTTTATTTTTGACTTTTATGCTAGACTATGTATCATATTTGAACATTAAAACTTATAAAAAATATATTTCTTTATTTGTTTATTATTATTATTTTTCTCAAAGCTTCAGAACGTTTTATTTTAATATTATTATATATATTTCTAATGAACTTGATTTTTCCATAAAATTTATTTGACTAATTATTTATGAGATGTAAGGATCAAAATTTTAAATTTCTACTCAACATAGCTCCAATCATATTTTGGACCATTATTTATAATGGGGTATTACAGTAGCCTCATTTTCTTAATGGAAACAACTAAATGTAATAATAAGTTAGAAAGAGTTTGAAATAGGATGAGATATGCTACAAGTTACTATGAGCTACCTAGGGGCTTAAGTAGAGGTTTGTTGTTGTGGTGGAGTCCAAATGTATTGGTGGATGTATTAGTGGGGTATGATTGGTTCATTCACACCAGAGTGTTTAATGAGGATGGTTCTTTAATTGGTTTCTTCACTTGGTGTCATGAGCCTTGTGTCTTCAATGAAAAATTGAAAACATGGAATATGTTGATTGAGATTTCAAAACAAGTGGATGGTCCATGGTTATGTGTTGGTGATTTTAACGAAATTCTACATGGGTCCGAAAAGTAATGAAAAATTGAAAACATGGAATATGTTGGTTGAGATTTCAAAACAAGTGGATGGTTTATGGTTATGTGTTGGTGATTTTAATGAAATTCTAGATGAGTCCGAAAAGTATGGTGGTAAAGTGAGGGATAGAAGGCAAATTGTTGCTTTTCATGAAATGGTTTCAAATGCATATCTTTAAGACTTAGGGTACATTAACTAACAATTTACTTGGTCAAATAGAAGATTTAATGGTGTTTTTGTGTAAGAAAGGTTAGATAGGTACTTCGGTTCGGTTGAGTAAGTTCCTTAAAACCTAAATCATACATGAGCCTATTTTGGGCTTAGATCATGTTGCATTGATAATCAATTCAAAGTTCATTGAGTTAGAGGGGGAAAAATGGTTTTGGTTTGAAAACTTATGGAGAGCTTTGGAGGAGTGTGAGGAGATTATCAAGGGGGTATGGCAGAATATAAATGTTAGGACAAATTTTCAACAAGTGTTAACTAGGCTTAGAGAATGTAGTAAAAGTTGGCTGTATGGAGGAAAGACACCTTCCCCAATGACTGTGTTCTAATAGAAAAATTAAAGAAGAGGTTGGCTAAAATTCAAGATGGTATTGCAGATAGATTGTGGAAAGTGGAGGAGGAAATATAGGCCAAAATTGATGAATTATGGGGGAAAGAGGAGGTCTATTGGCACCAATGTTTTTGAATCGATTGGCTACTATATAGTGATAAGAATACTTATTTTTTCCACCATACTACCATTAGAAGAAGACTGCGTAACAGAGTGTTTCAATTAGAAGATGCCAATGGAAATTGGGTAGAATTGGAAGATTAGATTACTGGCTTATTTGTTCAACATTTTCAAGAGATTTTTAAATTAAATGGAGAGGGAGATTGGGGTGGTTGTCTAGAATGGGTTAAACTGATTATCTCGACTGAGATCAATGATGCTTTGTGTGCTCTATTGTGTGAGGAGGAGGTAAGGGCAACTATGTTCCAATTAGGTGCACTTAAGGCATCGGAACCCGATGGATTTCTAGGAGTGTTTTATCAAACATATTGGAACGCCATTGGGCCTTCTGTGATCTCAACGGTTTAGAATTTCTTCATATTAGGTAAACTTCCTACTCTTATGTGAGACTTCGATCTATAATCAACTAGTCAGGATTTAGAGTAGGGTCTTAACTAAACATGAAAAAGTATTAAAAAATATGTACATATACGTAGTTTATCTAATATGAAAAGTACTCAATATATATATATATATATATATGTATATAAGCATAGATTAACAAAGACTTTGGCTATAAGTATATTGTGTTCAACTTGATTAAATATTTAATAAATAAGTAAATTTGAGATTTGCGACAATACAATAAAAATAATTGAAGTGTTTATGTGAGTTTAGACTTTGGAAATGGATGAACAAAATAATTATATGAACAAAAAAATAAAATAAAAGTATTAATATTACCTATTCATTTATGGAGAGAATGTAATATTAAATAAATAAATAAATAAACAAGTGCACAAGCCTTTTGGTAGCAACGTTAACATCTACCTATCTTTATTTGATTGGACCAATTACAGCAAGATGTGGGTAAGTAATTTTATTAGATTAATAAATATGAAAAACAAACCCTATAAATACTTTCCACTAGAGGAAGAATTAGCTCCTTCGCTCATACAATACTGACACTTACTAGAAACGTTTGCATACAAAATTTTTGTCTCTCTGAAGACGTCCCAGTGGTTTTGTTAAATGCTACTGGAGAAGGAAATTAAAAATTTCACATGGTGAAGATAAAGCGAAAGTATCAAATTAACATGTTTTCAACTTTGAAAGTTCAAGGTAAGCAATTTTATCTCTAGTTTACTATTGTGGATCTGTACTTTCAATTTGGTTATTAATTCTGGTATTTTCTTTACAAAATACCTGTACGATAGCATTAAAAAAAGAAAGAAAAGAAAAGGGGGCTTGAATAGAAAATCAAGAGAATGTTTTTCTTTTTGTGGCTCTACATAATTCTTGTTCACACATGTGAAGTGTGGTTTTGAAAGAAAAAAAAGCTGATGTTTAGTTATTTGTTTAATTATCATGCCATCATCTAGAATTAAAAGTCACGATCGACTAGTAGGAAAAAAAAAAATGATAACCATATGTATGATGTAAAATGAGATATTTATATAATTTACAGTCGTTTGAGTAGGGATTAATTGATTTACTGAGTAAAAATTTACGATGATAAGAAAAATAAATAAATAAATATACACACATTCATATATATATATATATATATATATATATCTATATTTCTCTAGGCTTGTAGTAATTTTTGGGCTTGATTCCAATGATTTTTATCCACTTAACATGAATTTATTTGCTTAGATTCATAATTTGGGATGTAAATGATAAAAATTAATCTACTTTCTAGAATTATATTGATAAAATGGTGCTAGAAAGATTTGATTTTCTTAGGAAACTATGCGCTCAAGCTAAAGGGATGCCTCCTATTGATAGGGCATTTTGGACATGGGTTCCTTAAGCCTGATTGGATTCGACGTGACTCATGGCTTGGGGCTTGCCCTTATGGGCCTAAGCCTAAGTCTTAGGATTGTATTGACCAAGCCCAATAAGTTCTGCAACGGCTAGAGTGCATAAGATAAGGATCAAATAGTATGATATCCAAAATAAGTGAGACACGTCGGACACAACGACCTCACTCTCCCATACTTGTAGGAGAAGATCTCTCCTGCTAACTGACCTCTAATTATTGGCTCGGTTTGACTCGACTTGACTCGACTCGACTCGACTCCACTTTGCTATAAATACTAAGTCACTACCCAATGGTAAAGTTCTTTAGACTCTACACTCCAAGCTTGCTTATTATTCCAAATTACTTTCTACTTGCTAAAGCCCCACCGCTAACTTAAGCATTAGAGTAGTTACGCATGATAACCCCCTGACGTCCCCTTACAATGTACTATTTTGTAGGCTTTCTACGTATAGAGCCCTCATATCTACCGGCAAAAACTTAGAGACGACATTTGGCATCATTTGTAGGAAACTGAATTCCTACACTTGAAACCTCAAACACATTAAACACATACCCTATAAACAATTCCCTTAACATCATGTCTTACCGCGACGAGCAAGAGAACCAACAATTGGTAAATAACTAACTTGAGGGTAATTAACCCCTCTTAAGGGCTGTATTGGAGGAGTGCCTAGAGCGCATGGACTGTTTAGTTGAAGAATATGTTGTGCAAAACAGGCTGTTTGCCTAGAAGAAGTAGAGTGGCATAGCGCACAAACCCACCCCCCGAAGCTTCGGATGCCTATACTAGGTAGCAGTAGAATGGTAAGGATTAGCAACCTGATCTGCCGATTAGCCATTGCATCAATAGCTAATAAGGTCTACAGTTACTTGCGATTGAGCTTTGGCTAGGAACGAGCAAGAAGCCGACTTGTAGGGAGTGCAAACTTACTCAGCTGTACAATGAGCTCATTCAACAGACGATGCTAACCTAAACGAGCTCTATATCATGGTAAGATGGCTCTTTGAGCAATAGGGGAGCAAGGTTACTGGCGACACTGGAATGGTCGCTGGTAATAAGATCCCCTTCACCAGGGGTATCCAGGATGAAGTGTTGTCTCTTAATAGCAAACTTTCATCCTTGGACCAGTATGATGGCATGGGTGATCTTGACAACCATTTTCTCTACTTCTGCACTCTTATGAACCTCCATGGTCATAGGGATGCTATAATGTGCAAAGCCTTCTTAAGCACCTTGAGGAAGGTAGCTCAGACGTGGTTTAACCACCTCCTCGACAATTCCATTAGCTCCTTTAATGAGCTAGCGTGGAGATTCAGTTTTCACTTCAGGGTTAGTAAGTCTCCATCCAAGGATACATTGTCCTTATACCCGTAAGGGAAGATGAAGGCGAGTTCCTGTGTGACTATGTGGCCTAGTTCAACAATGTTGTGGTTGCGATCCCTCAGTTTTATGAGGGAGTCGCTGTATGTACCATGTAGCTCAGCATCTAACCTTCGGGAGATTTCTTCTGATTGCTTGCGAAGAGCAAGCCGAAGACCCTAGCTGACTTCTAGAACAAAGCCTAGAAGTACATTGACCGGGAAGACAATATTTACGCTAGGCATGATGTCGATCGAGAAAGGTCGGGTGGAAAGTAGGATAAAGAAAAATCACCCGTAAAGGATCACCTCGGCAGTATGATGCTGAGCAGACCAAATGGGGAGAGCTTCGGGAAGAAGAAGCACCGAGTTAAGTACGACTTGCTCCTTCCTCCTATTTACACCCAATACACGCAGTTGAATGAACCTATTGCTTAGATCTATTCTGAAGTGAAGTACCAGAATTTGCTCTAGAGGTCGCTCAAGATGTGGGGCAACCTTAGCCATTGGAACTCTGACAAATATTGTGAGTTCCATGATGACCTTTGCCACACCATCGACCAGTGCTTCCATTTGAAGAATGCCATTGAATATACCATTCAGCGTAGTTTCTTTAACGAATATGTGGCTCATTGGAGGAACGACAACTGTTCTGACGTTGATGGAGATAAGGCACCTTAGAGGCAATGGATTGAGAATGCCCACATCGAATAGAACAATGACTGTCGTAATGATCGCACCCCCAATGGTGTCATTAATGTAATCATGGGGGGGTTGTACAATGGGAGCCAGCTGAGTAATAGCGACTCAGTTAACGCCCTATCAGAGGTATTGGCCATATGGGAGAAGAGATAGAAGTTAGACACTTCCATCTCCTTCTTTGACGAAGACTTGGAAGGGGTCAACAGACTCCATCAAGATGTCTTAGTGATAGGGGAAAGGATCTCAAAATTTGAGGTCCTAAAGATTACGGTGGACACTGGTAGTTCCATTGACATACTCTTCCTCCATACATATGAGAGGATGAAGCAGAACTTGCTGGTAAAATGAAGCCATACCACCATAATTTGATTGGCTTCAACGAAAGTACGATCCTAGATAAGGGTATCATTACATTAGACATGGAACTTAGTGATGATGACCACGTGGCACAACGACCCATAGAATTTGTTGTAATTGATTGCCCTTCCCCTTACAATGTGCTTTTAGGAAGATCAAGCCTGAATGCGTTCAGGGTGATTACATCCTCCCTTTATCTGAAAGCCAAATTTTTGACCCCAATTAGGGTGGGAGTATGCAGATGTCATTAAAAGCTCTCATGAGAGCTGTATATCAGAGTGGCCAAAGGAGATGGTGTCTTTACCCTAGAAATAGGCTCGTAGGAGAGGCTGGTTGAAAGGGGTGAGCTTGGAGAGAAAACAGAAGATGTCCAGATCGGAACCTCACCCGAGTAGACTACAAAAGTTGGGATTGAGAATCTAGCCGAGGTGAAGGACGAAATCATTGCCCTCTTGTGGGCAAATTTGGATAAGTTCTCCTGGTTGGCATCGAACATACCTGGAATTTCCCTCGACCTGGCAACCCATAACCTCAATATTGACACTACAGAGCTGCTTGTCAAGTAGAAGAAGAGGAATTTCACTCTAGAAAGGCAGGTTGCAATCGAGTAAAAAGTGTGGAAGTTGCTTAAGGTCGGCTTCGTGAGAGAGGTTAAGTACCCGACATGGCTAGCAAACGTGGTACTAGTAAAGAAGAAGAATTGAAAGTAGCGAATGTGTATCGGTTACACTAACCTCAACAAAACTTGCCCTAAAGACTGTTTCCCCCTCCCGAGGATCGATTAGTTCGTCAATTCTACATCGGGACATGCCTTGTTGAGCTTTATGGACACCTTTTTAGGGTACAATTAGATCAAAATGGACCCGAAGGATAAAGTTCATACCTCTTTCATCACCAATTATGGCACATATTACTATACTGTGATGCCATTTGAACTAAAAAATGCCGGGGTCACATATTAACGAATGGTGACGAAATTGTTTAAGCCCCAAATCAGGCACAATAATGGAAATATACATTGACGACATGATCGTCAAGAGCCAGAAGATGGTCGATCATATTAAAGATCTTCAAGAAGCCTTCGACAGGATGCGTATGTACAACATGAAGCTGAACCCTCAAAAGTGTATCTTTAGCATCGGATCTGGAAAGTTTTTCAGCTTTCTGGTAACACAGAGAGGTATCAAGACTAATACCAGGAAGATCACTGCCATCAAGGGAATAAAGCCTTTAACCTTAGTCTAAGATGTATAGAAGCTCATTAGTATGGTGGTTGCCTTGAGCAAATTTATCTTGAAGGGTGTTGACAGATGCGCTGAGTTCTTTAAAATTCGTTCAAAACCCAATGGACTCTAAAGTGTACTATTGCCTTCTAGCAACTTCAAGACTTCTTCGCATACGCATCAGTCCTCTCTAAGCTTATCCATAGGGAGGACCTGTTTTTGTACTTAGCTAGAAGCAACTGGACGCTCTCCTTTGTGTTGGTCAGAGCAAAGGGAAGAGAACATAAGCCAGTATATTACGTCAGCCATATACTACATGAGCTTGAGGTTAGGTACACTCGAGTAGAAAAATTCGCCATGGCCGTCGTTATCATAGCACAATGGCTAAGGCCTTACTTCTAGGCATACCAGGTAATCATACTCATGGATCAATCATTGTGCACCATGTTGCAGAAACCTAATGCGTCTGGATGGATGATGAAGTACGCAACGGAATTGAGTGTGTACAGAATTCGATATCAGTTACAAATGGCTTATAAGGTATAGGTGTTGGCCAACTTTGTGGTAAAATATATAAGAGAGGAGGAAGCACTACTGGGCGATGACAAACCAGTGTAAACTGTCTATGTTAATGAATCATCCACCTTAGGGGGTGGAGGCACGGGCCTTATTTTGATTGGCTCGCATAAGGTTACCTTTTGCTACGCCCTTAAGTTTGAATTCAATTCCAACAACAACGAATCTGAATACGAGGTGCTTATTGCTAGTCTTAATCTAGTTAAGGAGATTGGTGCTGAGCATTTGTGAATCTTCACGAATGCTATTCTTGTTGTCTAGCAAGTCCGAGGTGAATACGAAGTTAGGGATGACATTATAGCTAGGTACCTTGAAAAAGTGAAGAGTCTCCTAGTGGAATTCCCTTCATGGGACATTGAGAAGATCCCTCGACTAGAGAATTCAACGATAGATTGGCTATCCAAGCTTGCCTCTACTGGTATACGGAAGCCCAAGGTAAAGGATGGCAAAGTCTTCATAAAGTACCTACAGGAAAAAAGTATAACTTTAGTCTTAGTGGAAGTTTTGGAACCGACCACAGTAGCACCAGAGTTGAGTTGGATGGATCTTATCCGGAGTTATTTAAAGTAGGGCATGCTCCCAAAAGACAGGAGGGAGGCAAAGAAGCTTCGATATCACGCCACCAACTATATGTTGGTCGATGGCATCTTGTATCTTAGGAAAGTTAGCTTCCCTCTACTTTGATACCTTTGAGAAGGGAAAGGGTTATATGTCATGGAAGAGTTGTATATCGGAGTGTGTAGCAATTACATTTAGTTTCAAGCCCTCTACCTTCGAGCGCTATAGCTTGGGTATTACTGGCCCTTCATGAGGTAGGATATAAAAGCCATAGCCCAAAAGTGTCTATAGTGCTAGAAGTATGCCTCGATCAGTCATTACCTAGCATCACCCTCCAACCCTTGATAAGCCTACAGCCATTCGCGCAATGGGGGATTGATATTTTCGGCTCTTTCCTGAAAGCTTTAGGAGGACGACAGTTCATAATTATTGCTATCGATTACTTCACGAAGTGGGTGGAGGTTGAAGCTGTCGCCAGGATTACGGAGAGGAGTATTGAATCTTTTGTTAGAAACAACATTCTCTCCTAATTTAGGGTCCCCGATTCTCCCATCATGGACAACGACCAACAGTTTGATAGCCCCAAGTTTAAGGAGTTCTGTGTTAAGCACCACATCACCCTGCACTTTACTTCGGTTGCCTACCCTTAAAAAATGGATAGGTAGAGGCAACCAATCAGATAATCTTGGATAGCCTCAAGAAGTGTGTAGACTGATTTCAAGGCATCTAAGCCGACAAATTGTCCAATATCTTATGGGGGTATAGGATTACCCACCGTACTTCTATGGACGAGACCTCTTTTCACTTAGCTTTCGAGTCGGAAGCAGTCCTCCTCATTGAACTTGAGCTTCCTAATATCCAAACTCGAAGGGCAAGTTATAATGAGGAGGACTGCTATATGACTCATTAAGCTCTAATTTCCTTAATGAGTCATTGTTATAAGCTAGCGTTGATA
This sequence comes from Lumnitzera littorea, assembly GCA_024138015.1. Lineage (NCBI taxonomy): Eukaryota > Viridiplantae > Streptophyta > Magnoliopsida > Myrtales > Combretaceae > Lumnitzera > Lumnitzera littorea. The sequence continues at coordinate 142,657,903 of JAMXBB010000001.1, forward strand.
CCATTGAGGAAATTAGAGACCTTGCTGTTGCTCGGGTAATCGCCTACTAACATTGAGCCACCTCGTATTATGATTAGAAGGTCAAAGATAAGGATTTTAAGGTCGGTGATCTAATGTGTCGAAAGTTAGAAGCCATAGGTTCGTGTGAAGGGCAGGGTAAGCTGGCTCTCAATTGGGAAGACCCGGTCAGAGTCAAGGAAAGATTGGGTAATGGAGCGTACAGAGTGGAAAGATTGGATGACGAGCTCATCCCACGTACATGGAACAACGATAATTTTCATTTTTATTTTGATTAGCATTATGTTATGTACATGTTTTCCAGAATGATGAGATAAAAAAGTTAGTTTTATAATTGATTATCTACTTCTCTCTCTTGCTCCCCTTCTTTTTGTTTCCATACAAGCCCTTAAAGAGGCATATAGATCATTCATCGGGCAGGTCAGAATGCTACTGAGCTGACCCATCCGATAACCTTGGCAAGGAAAAACACCCCCTGCACAGAGGAACTCCCCCTTATCGGGTAGGTCGTTACATTACTGACCTAATCTCTTGAGTAATCTTGATAAGGAGAAACATCCCTTGTACAGAGGAACTCTCCCCTACCGAGCAAGTCAGAGTGCCACTAACTTGACCCTCTTAGGTAACCTCGCTTAGGGGAAACACCCCTTGCATAAAGGAACTTCTCTCTATTGGGTAGTTCAAAACACCACTGACTTGACCCCCATTGGGTAACCTCGCCAAGGGGAAACACTCATTGCAAAGGAACTCCCTTCTACTTGGTAAGATGGAATGTCATTGACCTGGCCCCTTGCGGTTAACCTTAGCAAGGGTAAACTCCCCTTGTACAGATGAATTCCTATGCAAATATACTTCGAAGGGAAAGAAAAAGCAGGCATATAAGGAGGATGTTTCAAAAAATTCATTGATTAATTGATTGTTAGATTACACAATGAAGACCGAAATCTTGACTCAACTTACACATGTTTCAAAAAAAAAAAAAAAAAGATAAGCATGCTATCTCCTTAGATCAGCTAACTCTAGTAACTCAGAAAAGTCCAAGGCCTCGATTTATTCAGGTGCTAATTTGTCAGTGCTTCAGGCGGCATGCCTCAACTTGGAGCAAGGGTTGAAGGATGTGAACGAGGAGTAGTAGGAGGATTGTCCAAAGATGGATTGTCTTGAAGAACTACTTCGAGGATGACCTCCTGTTGGGTTGCTTGGGTAAAAGTAGATATGAAAGTGCCTTGCCCGACCGTAGTAGTAGAGGGAGTGCCTACAACTTTGATGGTCGCTTAGGCGACTTCCTTTTCACGCACTAAGGCTTCCTTCTTCTTGTTGAAGGTCAAGGAATCTAGAAAGTCGAGGAAGCTTAGATCAAGGTTCGGATAATAGGAGAGAACCTCCTTCCTCATGTAGTACGTAGAGTTTATGGTTAGGTCTTCTAGCTCGTTTAACCACTCTTCAGTCTTCCGATAGCTGGTGACCGCCTTTTTAGCGGTAGCATTACTGAGGACCACTCCACTCTCCATTTTAGAGATGATCTCCTCCATCTTTAAAACCTTCTCTCATAGCTCCTAGACTTATTGCTCTAACCTAACCTTCAAACCAGTTAACTCCAGTAAAGTGGCTTTAATACCTTCGCACTTAGACGCCTTCATTACCAACTCGGTTTGCAACCTAGCCACTGACACCCTCAGCTCGGCATTCCCCTTTTCAAGTTGGGCCTTGGATTCGCCTTCCTTATCCAACATTTGAGAGAGGCGAGCCTTTATCCTCTGCTTGTCCTCTAGTCGAGCCTTTAAGTCGTCGGCCTTCTTGGCCGCTTTTTCAGTGTTCTCCATTTCTCACTTCGCATCTTTGAGTCTTGCCTGAAGCCCTACTACCTGTACATAAGAGCGATGCAGGCATCTGTTAGCCTTAGAGAATTTTTTCAAGTAATCATTAGTAGAAGTCTCTACCTCCTATAGGTACTTGTCATTCTGGCACAATGCCTCCCTCAAGGATAGCTTAGCCATTGGGGGTGTAAGACCCTATTGAAGCCTGATAGCTGAGTGTCTGGTGCAGTAACATCAAATCACTGGCACAATGCCTCCCTTAAGGGTTCCCTTCAAGAACGCTTCATCTCGAGAGGTGTACGATACTTCTTAGAGTGAGTTTGTCCCTATCCCCATCAGCCTAAAATTGTTTAAGATGTTAAAAAATCCGTTCCCCATATCGTCAACACTTTGATAGGGATTAGTTGTCAGCTACTCATTCCATTTCCCCCAGGCTTAAAGGTGCCCTTGCCAGGGGCCTTTGCTTCTTGGCTCCAAGCCCTAGCTCCTCAATCCTTTTGAGAGCTTTCCTCTTTTAGTTGGTTACTTGAGGAAGGGTGACCCCTTTGGTCATGTCTTCTTCCCTCGCCCACAGAGGAGAAAGCATCTAAACATTGGGCCTCTCCGCATTGGCACCTTCATAGCCTACAACAATGGGTTCGGTGGAGGCAACGGGGGTAAAAGCGGATAGAGCTATACCCAAAGGCTCAACATCTAGTGGCTCGTCCCGAATGTTGATAGGAACCCCTTGAGGAACAGACTTCAGTCATACCTTATTGGTCTCTCTAGGCCTTGGCTTCAGCCATACTACTTTACCTTTGGTTGGTCTTCCTTGGCTTTCACTTGACAGTGGCTCATCAGCTTGTCTACAAAGGGATGAAGCATTCTTACCGCCAAATTTTTACCTATAGGAAATTCAATTCAAGGTTAGAAAAGGAAAATAAGTATAAACCAAAAGAAACTACTACCACCATTCATAAAGCTTTGTCGTGATCGGTGTAAATCCTAAATATAAGCTAAGTAACTGTATGATCAAACTTAGTATACAAAGTTTAGGGTGATCGGTTAAATGATTTGATCAAACCTAAATTATAAATTAAACCTAGAAATATTAGTAAAAGTAACCCAGTAAGTTTGAATTTAAGAAAATAAATAATAAAATAAGAGAATATAAAATTTTTAAATTTTAAGTATATTACTCGTTATTTATTAAAAATGCGTAAAATACATTTTAATAATTAACAAATCACTAGAGATAAATTGTATGTATACTAAAAATCATAGAATAACCTAAATAATATTTAGGAGTATTTACTTATACCCCACATGTATTTACGTGTAGATAAAAATACTCAAAATTACCTAAATTGCTCGAAATTAGATAAAAAGTTGCTAAATAATGAAAGAAAATTATAAAAAAAATCAAAGAAAAATCAGAAAAAAATCAAGGAAATAAGGAATGCTCTAGATCAAGTCGTGGCAGCTGAGGGAAGTAAGAAAAAATTGGACCAATCAAAATCAAACACTTAAAAGGAAAAAATGGAAGAGGATAAGCAAAAAATTTTGTCTAATTAATGCCTTAAAATTCCTTTACAAATCTATAAATAGTAAGAAAATTCTTTGATCTCATTTGGTCTGTTAGGAGTTGGAAAAAATTGAGAGAACTGAAAATTGAGAAGGAAATTAGGGTTTAGGAAAAATTTACTCAAAACTATGCAATTAGATCGAACTCACGGGTCACCACCACTTAGAACCAAACCAGAACCACCACCACCACCACCTTACTCCAAACCAACCGCTTGGATTGGCCGACACACCCTGAACCGGTGTTGATGGCCGAACGCTTAAAAACCAAGTGAGTCCTAAATCTCATTTGATTTTGCAAAATTTCTTAAAATTATTAATTCTATCTAGAAAATTATGAAATTTGTTATTATGATGTTTTATTGTATGTAGATTTAGGAAAAAATAGTAATTAAGTTTAACTACGTCTGTAAATATAAGGTTCTTAAGAAATTGAACAAAACAGATCATGTTTAGAATTAGAAATAAATAGGCTTAGGAATGTAGTTTGGAGCTTAATTTTTTTTCTGTAGAATACTTAAGTAATATAGAATAGTGCTATGAAACAATTTTTTGAAAATTAATTTTCAGAAATTTTAAGTAATTTTTTAGCCCTAAAATGATGAGAAAAATGAGTAATTTTGGATTAATTAAGTAATTAAATGATTAATTATTGATTTAGGGGGTAATTAGATGTTTAAGGATATTAATCTCTGATGTGGAAATATAATCCTAACATTTGGAGTGTTAATTGCAATTAATATGAGAATTATGTAATAATTGTGAGTAATTTAGTGATATGTGAAATTGAAATTTTAATAAATGTAAAATAATAGGTTAAATTGGATAATATGTTAACAATATCTGTACATATTAAATTTGATACAAAAATTAATTTTAGGTAATTATACAAAAATTGTAAAATTTTATCACATCAAAAGTAAATGCAGTACATTAATCAGGATTAGAGTGTATCGAGTAGGTTAAAATACTGAATTAAAATCTAGTATGATATTAGGATACTCGAGCTTAATGTGATTAATTTTACATTAGGGTTCAAAACGTATTTTAGGATTACTTGTAGTTAAAATCAAATTAGAACTTGAACTGGAATTGGATTTGGAAACTGAACCCTGAACTAATGTAAGATGAATCGTTAGTAAATGATAGGTATATAAGGAGAATTGAGTTAAATCCTAACTTAGAATATGTATCATCAAAGTATAAGCACTAAAAAGCGTATTTATATTATAGGACACATGGAGACTAGTCAACCTTCGACAAGTGGTTGAGCGACTCAGGATTCCAAGTAAGTTGGGTTTAATGCTTCATTGTATTTTGGAGTACTATTTTAGAGTACTTGGAGACTTAGGTTTGTGTATAATTGCGATTGTAAGTAGTCTTATGCATGTGCTTATATATCTGATTTTGTGTTGAAATCTGTGTTATATTTGATGACTGTTGTGATTGGAGTGGTGTGGAATTGTCTAGTTACTCTAAATCGAATATAATCCTAATCGATTTAAATACCTTAAAAAGATATGCATTGCAACCTTGTAGGGGATCATTAGGATTCTTTAACCAAACACTGATACTTTCGGAAAAGATAGCATTGGATAGAAAATTGGCCTTTTCCTTATCCTTAGTTAAACTAAGTGATAGGAGAGGAGGTTGCGGTGAGAATAAGGGTATTGGTTCGAAGGATAGTCTTAGGAGGAGTAGTGTCTCCATTGCACAAACTTGAGTTTGGTTGTGAGCTGTTGCATAACATGAAAACTCCTCAACCTGGATTGGAGCGGGTGAAATTACTCTAATTTTACAATGGACCAGACTACATTGTGTGATGACACTTGTTTGTTGCATTTCATGAAAATAATTGCTTGATAAACTTGATTGTGATTTTATACATTCATGAGTCTCCAATTCAACTTACTGAGCTGTAGTTGCTCATATCCGCATAGATTCCTTTGCAGGTCTTAACTTTTGATTAATTATACCATGTTACAACTATCCAGAGGTTAGTTTTCTTTTGAAGCTCTAGGGAGTGAGAATCAACCAGTCTATGATCAAGTTTTTGTTTAAGGTCTTGATAGAATCTTTAAGATGAAGAACTGATGTATAATATGTAAGCTAGCTAACTGTTATGATATGGTGTAGAATCACTTGGGAATTCTACGGTAATATACATGTAATTCTATATATCGACTTAAGGTTTTAATCGTTGCTATAAATTTTAGTTAAATTCCTAAATGAATTATTTACTTTAAAGTGAGGAGTCATCGACGCCTTGTATAGATTGTATATATGATAGGCACTGTGAGGTTAGTTCTTGTTATAAGTTGGTTTACACAGTGGGACTGTTATGACTCTACGATTTCGAGGCATAACAACTGGTATAGCCAAAGAGGTCCTCTCATCTTATAAGAGTTGAATGAAGCACTTCAACACTAGTATAATAGAAGTAGGCGTGTAGAACGAATTTGTACCTTCAGCCTATTTCTTCACTACAGCTTTCTTCACGTTAGGGAAGATCTTAGATATTGGATACCGAAAATACTTCTCCACGGTCTTCATAGTATTAATCTCTTGGCCATCTCTTAGTGCCATGGAAGCGAAGATCTCTTGGGCGGCTTCGGTATTATTGGGACCAAGCCCCTTCTCACCCCTGGTTTGGACCATCTCGGTTTACCGCATCCAAAGGTCTGCCTCATTGGGCAGCTCAACTGCTAAGTATTCATCCTACCAGCCCTTTACTAAATCTACAAGGTTGCAAACAGCTTCTTTCTTAGGTATGGCTGGAGGTAAGGCTACCCCCCAGCGCTCTTCTACATATAGAAGTGACTAAAGAGTTTGGGAGTAGACCTTACTACCAGGTACTCGCAGAGCTCCTAGGAAGCCTTTAGCACCCTCCACCCATTGGAAGGGACTTACAATGAACTGCAGCGGTGGCAGTTGAAGAATTTCTTTTTGAAGTAACTCGGGAGGAGGCATTGCCTAAACTCTAGGCACTTCTCAAACACAGTGACCCACTTCTTTGACAGTAGGACCACTTGTTCGTCCCTACTCCACAATCTTATTTGCTACCTGGGGATTGCCTCGACAATGAAGTTTCTTATAATCTAATTAGGGGCATATTGTTTACTTTTGCTCACTCGGCCGCTAGTCCCCTTACCTATCTCAGGAGCATTGAACAAATCCTTCGGAAGGGGCAGGGGAGTGTATGTATATACATCCCTGGGGATGGCATTGATGATCTTGGCTCTGTCTAGTCCCTCTATGGCCATCCTAGTAGGTTTGTCAAGTTGTGCTAGCGACAAGACCTTGTCCTCTTGTGTCTAAAAGGGGTCATTCCTTGTAGAATTGGAGCCAGAGACATGCAGTAACGAAGATGAATCAGTCTCACCTTTGTTAGTTAACATGGCTGTAATGTACGAAGAAGGAAGAAAAGCTTGAGAAACTTTTGAAGAAAGTTTGCAAGTTTGATGTAAACGTAGAATTTGTAATGGCAGAACAAAGAGATTGTAGAAAAGTGGTCTCTCATTTTGATCTTGCTATTTATAGGCAAACCATTTAGGAAGCCGTACAGGTGGTTATAAGGATCCATATAAGTACGAATCCCTTGGAATGCTGTATAGTAGACACATGGAAGGCGTTTTGATCGGATGATCACCTTTAAAAGGCAAAGTGCATGTAGCTACAAGCTAGTCTATTACAACATGAAACTTATCATGTTACATTTAATGTACAGAATACAGGTAGGCAAAGATCATATTTTGAAAAAGTTCCTTCAGAAAAAAGCTTCTTCAGGGCTCATTTGACTTCCACTTGATTGGCATGATAAAGACATGGTACAGCCGTGTTTGCTCAACCTACAACGAGTTCTATTCAAACAGACTAGTTCGTAGCCTTGAAGCGTTTGCTTAGTGAGATGTAAAGGTGTCCTGCCCTGATACCCCAACCAAGGCTTAGTCTTGCTCGGGTCTTTGGCACTCCACTTTAAAATAACTGTTGACTACTTCGGCCCATCTTACCTTGAACATTTTCGGCTCGGGTATTTACTGCCTTAGACATCTCTACCTTTGCCAGCTTCTAGGCCGAACCTACACTCTTACCACGTTAGCACCATAGCGCAAGGTTGGATGCTTTTGAGTTAGATTAGTCATGCTTGAGTAGCCCATATATCCCTTTTCCTTACCTTTGCCTCAGCAATTAGGGAAGGAGGTAGGTGGGGTGTAAGTGTTGATATGACACTTTGGACATAGACCCCTTAGGACCAATTGGATCCAATGCGTCTCGTAGCTTAGGGCTTACCCTTGTAGGCCTAAGCCTTAGGCTTGTATTGACCAAGCCTAGTAAGTTTTGCAACGGTTAGAATGCACAAGATAAGGATCAAATAGTGCGAAACAGTCACGTCTAGAATAAATGCGACACGTCAGACACAATGACCCTATTCTCTTATACTTGCGGGAGAAGATCTCTTCCACCAATTGACTTTTAATTGTCGGCTCTACTTTATTATAAATACTAGGTCATTACCTAATGGTAAAGCTCTCTAAACTATACACTCCAAGTTTGCTTATTATTCCAAATTACTTTTTACTCTCTAAAGCCCTACTGCTAACTTAAGCATTGGAGTGATCACGCCGAATAACCTCTTGATGTCTCCTCACAGTATACTATTTTGCAGGCCTTTTATGTGTAAAGCTTTCATACCTACTGATAAAAACTTAGAGACGATACCTCTTAATGGCATATTTATTTTATAATTTTCTAATATCTATACATGGCATCCTTAATAAATCTGAAAGATGAGGGTAATATTTTCATTATGGTCATACCTTAATAAATGGAGAAAAAGTAATTTTCTTTTAATGAAGTTGGAAAAAAATAAAATAAAATCGAAATCGTATATATATTCTATCGTCCCGTTTCTATGAAATTATTGGTAGCAATAGGCTTACTTTTAATCAAGTATATAATGATTTCAATAACTTACAACCTTTAAGGACATTTGTAAATGCAGTTCCACGATGGGTATTTCAAATCTTAAATATGGCTTTACGAATAAAGACTATAATTCGTCACAAACACAACAAGATGTCTGATTAATTGTATACAAAAAAAAAACTTAAGATATGTAGTGTGTATACTATAAATTGTATATATAAACACACATGTACACCCTACAAATAACTATACATACATATTTAGCAAATGTTAAAACATTTATATGTACTGCACGAGAGCACATGTACCATAATAAAACCTTTGTGTCATGTAATACTTGTATATATATATTTTTGTACGATAATGATATATATATTTGTTAGTTTTCCCCCAATGCAACACTATTATAGTATTCCTGTTTTATGTATGTATAAGCCATACGAAATGTATATAATATATATAATGTAAAATAGAGTTATCATTCCACGATGTACCTTATAAATAAATAAGCTAAACAAGTTGTAACACCATAATTCTTTGAACTTAGTATAGGTTTCGATAAAAAGAAGATTATAATATAGCGGATCAATTCAAGTGAGTGAAATCTCAAGTAAGTGAGATGAATACTTTACAACATTTGAGGGTATTATTTTAGAATATCTAGAGACTTTTATATGCATTTACTTGTGATTATAGTTAACTATTTATACATGTGCAACGCTTGTGTTTGAGATTCGATTTGTTATAATGAGGGTTAAGCTCCAGGTTATGGTTGTTTTGTGAACATTATTATGCCTGAATTGTCTGAGTTTAGTTGATTATCGTAAAAATAAACTAACTTGGACTTAGCTTAACATTCAACCTGACATGCATCGCAACCTACTAAGGGTAACAGCTAAGATTTTTGGGCCAAACGTAGACTCCTTTCGATGAGGATAGTTGAAATGATCATTTCCCTACCCTTAGTTGAACAAAGTGATAGGAGAAGAGGTCGTGACATGGTTGGGGATTGTAGTTCGAAGGTGGTTACGAGAGGAGGGTATTCTTCATTACATAAGCTTCGATTTGGTTTCAATTCACGAGTGCACGGCATCAAGCTCCTTAACTTGGATTAGAGTGGGCGCAATTTGTTTGATCTCATGACGGACCGAATAACGTCATGTAATGACATTTGCTTGTATACATATTGCATCTAACCAACTTGGTTAAAAATATTACTTGTGATGTGCTGAATGCATACTTCTGTCTCCACCGTACTTACTGAGTAAGTTGTTGCTCATTCCTCTATAGTTTATTTACAAGTTCAAAGTGGAACTACAAGTACTGCACTAAAAACCAGAACTTTAACAAATGGGATTGAAGAGTGAGGATCAAGAAGAATTTAGTTGAATTTTGTTCAAATTATTGACCTTTTCCTAACTGTTTAGAAAACTATCAAAGTCTTCTTAGGGGGCTCACTAGTTTTCAATCTTTTGATTTATATACCGAATAACGTGTACCTATGGATTTTATGAATACTCTTTTGAAAAGTCAAACTACCATTTTGCTTTATTAGTTATTTCCAAAAATTATTCCATAAGTTTATATTAAGCAGGTATTGAACTGGATGATTTAAAGTAATAGAGTCGAATATGCTTAGTGCGAACTAGGTCTATGATAGCAACTATAAAGTAAGTTTTTATCTTAGGATGATTCATATAATGGGACTGTTACTACTGTACCTTTTCGAGGTATCACATCCTATAAATCATACTGATTTGGTCTTGATTCCTAAAGTTCAAAATACCTCTAATGTCACTCAGTTCCATCCAATTAGTTTGTTTAATAATTTGTATAAAATCATGTCTAAAATTCTTGTAAATAAGTTGAAGCCTTTCATTGATGAAATCATTACTAAAAACCAAAGCGCCTTTGTGTTAGGATGTATAATTCAAGACAACATAGTAATTACACATGAAATGTTCCTTTTTTTGAAAAACAAGAAGAGAGGAAAGAGAGGTTTTTATGCATTAAAACTTGACATGAGCAAGGCTTATAATAGAGTGGAATGAGATTTTTTCAAAGGTTGTCATGTTAAGAATGGGGTTTGCTAGTGTTTGAGTAGAATGTATTATGGAGTGTGTTTCTAGCATTAACTTCAATCTTAACATTAATGGGAGAATTGTGGGTGATTTCAAACTTAGTAGGGGAATTAGGCAAGGTGACCCTCTTTTACCTTATTGGTTTATATTGGTAGCTGATGTGTTGTCGAAGGGTATCATCAAATATGTGAATCTAGGCGAAATTAAGGTGATTTAAATCAATGCTAGTTGTCATGTCCTAACTCATTGTTTCTTTGCAAATGATTCATTATTTTTTATGGAAGCTTAGGTGGATAATATTGCTAAGTTGAGAAGTATTTTGATAGAATACCATGAAGGTATTAGGAAAGAAGTTAATTTTTCTTAGTCCAATATTTTTTACAGCAAGAATATTTCGTTTAGATGTATGAGGAGCATTAGATGAATTTTTCATGTGTCCTACTTAGAAGATCCTAGTCGCTATCTTGGTTTGCCTATAGTGTGAGGAAAATCAAAGTGAGAAGCTTTAAAATTTGTTAAGGACAAACTTTGCAAAAAACTTTAAGGTTGGAAGTAGTGTTTACTTAATGAAGCTGGAAGGGAAGTTTTAATTAAAGCAGTTGCATACGTTATTCCTACGTATTCTATGAGTTCATTTAAATATCTTATTAAGAGGTGTAATAGGGGAATTTGATGTTAGTGAATTTTTGGTGGAGTTAGAAGCAAAGAGAAAAGAAAATTCATTGGGTGAGTTAGGAGAGACTTACCAAACCAAAGGATTTAGGGGGTATGGGATTTAAAGATCTTCACTTCTTCAATTTGAGTTTACTAACTAAGCTAACTTGGAGAGTAGAATAGAATCCTTAAGCACTTTGGGTCAAACTATTGAAGGGACATTATTTTCCATCTCAGGAATTCAAATTTGCAAGTAAAGGTAGTTAGGCTTCTTAGTTTTGGAGTAGTCTATTGGAAGGAAAAAAGATCCTTTATGAAGGAGCTTAGCATATTAAGGATGGGTGTAGGGTGCTTGTTGGAAAAGACAGGTGGGTTCCTAATGTGCCTAACTATAAATTAGTAAGAGGAGATGAAATTGGGTCGGATTTGAAGGTACAGGATTTAATTGATTAGGATGGAAGAGAGTGGAATTCACAAGAGGAAATAAGCATCAGAAGCATACCTCTTTATGGTACAATTGAACAAGATATCCTTATGTAGTCACATAATCATCAGGGAGATTGTACAACCAAATCAGTGTACTTCCATCTTCAAGTTGGAAAGTTGGAAAACATTTAGCAGAAAGCATGATCTTCTTTTACGATTTAGAGCTCGATATGGAAAAGAATTTGGAGATTGAAGACCTTACCTAAAATTCAATAGTTTTGGTGGCGAGCAATGTCTGGAATTCTTCTAACCATGGAGAATTTATTTTGTTGAATAGTAAAGATGGACCCTTTATGCCTTTTTTGCCTTAAAGTGAAATCATCAGAACATGCCTTATTATGTTGTAAATGGACGGAAGTAGTATGGGCCAAAACCCTAGGCATCCAGATTGTGTGAGGCTATATTACTTCCTTAATTACATGGTGGAGAGGTTGGTTAGGGGCAAAAAGAAGGGGAGATAAAGAAATTAGTAACTTTAAAACTCGTATCATAGAGAGGTGGCTTAGTGGATTTGGAAAGAGAGATGTGATGTATGCTTTAATATGAAAGCGCTTAACCTTAGAGTAGTTGTGTAGAGATGTGAGAGATGTTTCAAAGAGAAGATGATTGATCGATCGGGGTTGATGAAAGGTGCTTCTGTGCAACAAGTTGAAATGATAGCTACTTTAAAGAACAATCAAGAAACTAGGGTTTTTGGGTCTAAGAAAGGAAAGGAGAAAATAGAGGACACTGTATAGGATGAATGGATTAAAGATGAGAGTTTGATGTGGGGCTTTGTCTTTAAGGGGATGTATCACCTAATCATGGAAGGTTTAGTTTCTTTTTTCAAACAATAATTTCTTTCATAAGGGCATGTTAGATGTTAAAGCCTTAGAGTTAACAGGGATTAGACGATGTTTTTTTTTTTTGTGTACATTTTAATGGTTCTTGGATAAGTCTGAAAGTTAAAGTAGGGGTAGGAGTTGTTATCCAAGATTGAGCTGGATCTTTAATTGATGGTGGAATGACTATTAATTTTTTGCTAAGCCCAGAAGCAATAGAGTGTTAAGCTTTTATTTAAGCGATTGAGCTAGCACATAAATATAATAAATTTATTATTTCTGTTACAAATTGCCTCAATTTGTTTCAGGCTATAGCCGGTGATAAGAATTCATTATATTGGGAATCATGGCCGTACTTTAATGAAGTCAAGAGACTTTTAAGCAGTATTTCAGCCTTATTTTATGGTTGTTGTTTTATGAGGAGGATAACTAATTAGAGACATCCCATTTTTGTTTTCATGTAGTTTTAGTTTTTGATTTTAAAGGGTCATAATTAAAAAAAATATTAAAAAAAAATAAAAAAATGATAAAAAACACACAAAAAAGGAAAATTCTTAGAAAAAGAAAAATTATAAAGATTTTTTTTTTTTGAAAATGAAATGTTTTAGGGTTAATGTATTTGGTTTGGCTCATTTTGAGTAATTTTATTTTAAAGAGTCACATAGTTTAAGTACAATTTAAATGACCAATGTTAAGGTATAGGCTAATGGCTTGGGATCATGGGTATGAATCTCATCAAGTATACAATTGTCTTTTATTTTTTTCTTCCATTACAAATATCGATTAAGTATACAAGATTCAAATCTAATTATAAATCTCGTCAAATCTTTTGATTTCAATAGAATTATATTTAAATCATTATTTGAGATAACACGAATCTAACATGATAATGTTAAATCCGATGTGATAAAGATTTTGTAGGATTCAAATCTAATTTTGATTTTTATTGAATTAGATTTGGATCGATATAGAAGATTTGTTTTTGAGTCTTATAAATATTAATTGTGCGGTATAAAGAAAAAAGAGAGAATTACACACTCACACTAAACCTAACACCATTCGTGACCTTTACTCTTAATAGCCCACGTCTTGCAACATCCATCACCATTCAACCTTGTTGCCGAATAGTAGCACGCATGCCACTGCTGAACACACACGGGCATATCAACGATCACATACAATAGACCATTCTCGCATGCACTAAGGATAGTGACCTTTAATTCCAAATGCTATCCATTGTCAGACCAAACATAAAAACGTTACTCAGCCACTACCATTGCCTGATCATCCTTGTTGTCACAATTCCCTTTGTCCATACTCCATTGGCTTGATGCTAACTCCATCTACTCTCACACACTAATATCCCCTTATCTATGCTAATAGCAAAATCATTGTCCAACGCACAACACAGGTCCAACAATCATGATACATGTCTACGATCAGCACTTTGCCTCCATTATCTAATGCTTACCATACACGTACACCTGTCACCTACATACATACACACTCCCTCTCTCGTACACACTACTTGATGCACTTCACCAACAGTAAGCGACCTATATTCCACTCTCGTAGCATAGCAAAAGAACTAACACCGTACAACAATGTCCTTTTACCACTCATCCAACACCGAACCCAACAGTAACTTAATGCCAACTCCAGCCAGTACCTAAGCTGCAACCTTTGCTTGCTATGATCACCGACGCCATCATCCTTCATTAGCCCCTACGGATACTGCAGTACACACATGGCCAAGCCCAACGCAGCACTTCATCTTTACCATGACATCCAACTTTGAACACAAGCATAATCCCTATGCCACTCACTTCGACGCACAATTGTCATCAGCAATTCACTCACACTGTAGAGCACGATCACCCTATGGATAAGCCACCTACTCGAATCCCCGATTGACCCGCGCATGCTGCCAATTCAAGTTTAGTCTTGAATTTTTTTTACTTATCTGTTTATTTTATTTTTTTAATTGTTTATTTAATGATGTGTTTAGTAGTTATTATAGCATAAGAAATTTTGTTTTAGCATTAGGACCTTAGAATTTTTCACTTAGGAAAATTACTTTTCAAAAAGTAAAAATAATAATGATAAATCCTTTCCAAGAATTTAGAATAAACAAAAAGGACCTAACTTAGGATTCTTTTAAAAATTTTTTTAATAAAATTGATAAACATATAAACTCGGTGGATTTTCAAAATTAAAATAAACTAATACACTAAAATTTTCGAAAAGAACTACGGATGTTTGATCTTAACTAATAGATACATAGGTACCTCCAAGGTGATGTAAAAATCTATAAAAACTTAGATTTTATTTATTTATTTTCAATTTAAAAAATTAAAAAGGATAATTTTAAAAAATAAAACTTAATTTTGGAAGAGTGATAGTGGTACTAGTTAAAGTTTAATAGATAGCTCCCGAATTTGGAATCTTATGGTTTTTATCATTTTGAAATAAAAACCGGTAATTAAATTATAGCCAATTCACCCGATTGATTATGTTTTTTTTTTTTTGATACTAATGAGATGGTCACTTCAAAAGATTTTTTTTTAAAAAACCGAAATTTTTCAATTTCTCTACTCTAGGATTAATATTAAATAGATTAAGTTTTAGTATTAGTCGAAAAGTAGAAAATGAAATTAAAAATAAAAAATGAAAAATCAGGCCCAACACTAATCAAGCACTGGATTGCTTTTAATTACAGGAAGAGAATGTATCTAGGGAACTGATGTATTGACACTCCACTCTTTCTCCAGAATCTTCTTTCCTATGATTTATCATGTTTCCCCTTTGTTTCTTTAAAGAATTTGGCATGTAATTCGGTTTGATGTTGGATGAAATTCAATAAAGGAAATCTTCTGATGGCGAAAAAGAAAAATCTAATAAGATATTCAAAATAAATTTTTATTGGATCAAATCTAATAACATCAAAATAATAAGCCGCCAATAGTAGTTTCCTCCAGTTGAAATATTGTAAGAAAGTTCGGCAATTATAAGTTTTCAGTTCCTGATTGAGACGTACAAGGAAAAGTGACACCATTTTTATTATTACATGGCGGCTTTTCAAGCTATGGTACCTTTTCATGAACATGGTTCATATATTAAATTCTTATTTTATTTATTGGCTATCAATAATAAAAAAAAAATTAATATTATTAATATATCATATGAATTAATAAATAATATATAAATAGCCGCCATGTAATAATAAA
>JAMXBB010000001.1:143958040-144021965 GCA_024138015.1 Lumnitzera littorea
TATAACCTGTGGTTTTTAAAAGACTCTGATTGTAATCCTTACCCTTGGACGTGAAATGTTGTATAATTACTGTTGTAGTACTAAACTACAGATTGTATAGAACAAGTATTTTGTTAAAGCTCTACCACAGGTTTGGATATTAACAGATGTCAGAACAGACGTTTCAAGCTGGTTGAGTTGTGCGCCTTGTGTAAACTGCGTCTACGATAGCAGCTGTGAGGTCAGCTTCTATCTTAGATTAGTTTACACGGCAGGACTGTTATGACTCTTCTTGTTCGGGGCGTGACAACCATTACTCGACATTCAAGTCGGGTAAAGTGTAGGAAGCCTTGGTTATTGTTACGCTTTGAAACGGTAGAGTTGTAATAATCTCGCCATGTAAATTATTCTAAAATAGAAATTGACATCACATCTGCTATCTTAGACCTAATTTGCACAAGACGACCATGGCTAACCTACTTTTAAGTAAACAGTTTATAAATTTAATAAGTTAATTACCTATGAAAATATGAAAAATTACTTACTAAGATTTAAATAATCCGAGTAATGTTTAAAAGATTTAGGAACCTAATCTTACTTTACGTAAGAAATACATAAATTTATATTAAAAGATTTAATGTTAAGACTCAAACATCCACAGTTCCATATCCTTACTTCTTAAGATCCAACAGTTACTAGCTTTAAGATAATTATAAGAAAATTGCTAACTAACACCTACAACAACATCTATAAGGATGTAAGCAACCAATTGCTCAGTAAGTTGAGACAGAAACTTAAAACCATACATCAAACACAAGTAAGGTTATCAACCAAATTAGTTAGATACAATACATATAAAGGCAAATGTCATCACACGACATCATCTGGTCCATCGTGAAATTAGAGAAATTGCACCCACTCTAATCTAGGTTGAGAAGTTTAGTGCACATTTCAACAGCTTATAACCAAATCCAAACTTATGTAATGTAGACACCGCTTATCTCGTGATTACCTTCAAACCATTAACTTCACTCTTACTGCAACCTCCTCTCATGTTACTTAATTCAACTAAAGATAAAGAAGGGACCACTTATGCTATCTAGTACTATTCTTTTCGAAGGGTTCAATATTTGACTAGAAAACCCTAAACGTTTCCCCTAATGCAGATCTGTTTTAAACTTACAAGTCATATATTTAGTTAGGTCTGCTTTAAGGTATTCAATCATTTCACACAAATTTCAATACAGAATATCAAACCCAAACCATACCATCAAACCCAAAAGTACGTACACAAAGGCATACATACAATCAACTATTTAACAAATACAACTAAATATAATCTTAAACCTTCGAGTACTATAAAACAGTACTCCAAAATACAATAAAGTATCGACCTCAACTTACTTAAATTTCCCGTTTGCTCACTCAAAGTGCAACTTATACAGACAATCACCGATAGTCCATATAATACAGAAGCTATTTTAGTACTTATATAACTACTTTATATAAGTTTTATTTTGTAACTCTTATTATTATCTTTAGCTTAAGATTTTATTATATCTAATTATTCAGGTTTTAAGTCTCTTACAATTATTTCCGTTTTGAGCTAGGTTCTGATTATGTTTCTAATTTAGCTTCTAAATCAAGTTCTGATTCAACTCCTGACTTTACTTGTTCATAAATCTCAGAAATTCTTTCTAACTTATTTCACAAAGTTTACTTAACTTTAGCTTAAGTGAAAATGATATCTAATTCAGTTTTAAATCAATCCCCTAGTAAATTAATGGACATTTTGGTTCTAAATTAGCTTCTAATTCAACTTCTGGTTACGATTTTACACATAAATCCTAGAAGCTCCTTTTGATCTATTTTGTAAGTTCAACTAATTGTATTTTAGGTATAGTAAGTTTTTAATTTAGTTGCTAATCAACTTCTTAGTTTGCCTTATATACTCAATTTCTAATTTAACTCCTAAATTTGTTTCTGATTTGAGGGTGCCCCATATTTTAGGATAACATTCATAAATTTGGTTCACAATCAAATTCAAAATTTATTATATAATTTGTTTCCACTTTAGCAACTACTTTCTTGCTACAATGTCAATTATACAAATTTATCATATATTTTCATATTTGACAAAACATACATAAACACTAAGAAAATATATAATACTTAGTACCCAAGCTCCATTAAAGTTACAGAAAATATATTATACTCAATAAATTATGGTTGGTATATTATGATCATGAGAAGTACTAAGATAGTTTAATATGTATTATTTTCCAAATAATTGATTTAAGGTCCAATTTTACTAAAAAATTAGTTTAAATTAAGTAAATGACCAAATAAAATAATAAGATTCAAACTCAATATTCCTAAAATCATAAATAAGCTTCAAAAATCATTATAAATAAGATTCGTTAAGGAATTTAATTAAAAATTTGTTAATGAAAAACATGACAGATTCAATAAAAATAATTTTAATAAATATTAAACATATAGTTTATCAAAAATTATTTTTATGTAAATTAAATATATCATATGAAGAATATGTACACTAAAAATTACCTCTAAATAATATCATTTACTATTTTTGAAAATTCAAACAAAATTCATTGAAATCAAGCCTGTTTTTATAAAAACTTTTAATTTTAAAAATCTGGTTTTATATTCTAATTCTAAAAGTAAAAATACTTAAGGAAATCAAATTTCATAATTTTTTAACATCTTTTGGTATTCTTAATAAAAATAACAACTTACAAGTAAAAATCGCACCTTTTCTATTCTTCGACCACCAAAGCTCCACAAGTGGCAAGGGTAGGTCAGCCGAAACCACCACCATGTCAGACCTCAAACCCCCAATAGCCACCGTATCAGGTCTTCATTTAGTACTCGTTTCCTTAGCATGCCTTAATTACATAATAATTTGTTAATTTTTTGGAAAATTGGTTTTTCTCTTCTTCTCACCTCTCTTGAATTTTTTTAGAGCTCCCAATTGATCAAAATGAATTATAGATGAGGGTTTTGAATTTATAAATGAGTTTAAGGGTTTTCCTCAATTTGTTTGTTGCCAAGTGTCTCTTATCTTTTCCTTTTTCATTTTCTAAATGTCTAATTCCTATTTGTTTATTTTTCCCCTTTTATTCTCAACATATCACGCCTATTTCCAAAACCATTCTACACTTTTCATAACTTTTTTCTTGATTTTTCCTTAATTTTTATGAATTTCCTTTAATTAATTAGCATTATTGTAGCGTATTCTAAGTAATTTAATTAATTTTGTGTATTTTTACTTATACATAAATACATATATAGTATAAATAAATACTTCTAAATATTTTTTAAGTTATTTATGATTTTTAGTATATATATAATTTTTTTCTACCGATTCATTAATTATTGAAACTCATTTTACTCGTTTTCATTAAATAACAGGTAATATATATATAAATCAATATTATAATTTTTAATTATTTCATTATTTATTGTTTCTAAATCTAAATTTATAAGAACACTTTTACTAATATTCTTAATTTCGTCATAAAATTAAGACTTGATCGGACAATTTACTTAATTACCCTAACTTTACATGTCAAGCCCAAAATACCTGACATGTGAGGCTTATAAATATGAATAAAATCTTCGTCCTTCAAAGGCTCTTGAGCTATGACAAGCCGATCTAATCTTTATAGACCTCTAACTCAACCTCTGGTCATCGAACCGTAAAGTTGATTACTATCAATTCCAAGTTGATCAAAGACATAAACACTATCGACCTTATCTTAATGCATTAGAGGTCCCTCTACCCTCTTTCCTAAAGACACGTATCCTATTCTCGAGAGTTGCACTACCTAAAAATTTATATCCTCTTTCTAGGATGATTACAAATTTACCCATTTCCTTTTTATTGCATGAATATACATAGAATTTTACCCTTTTTAGTAATTACATATATTAATATAAACCCTAGTTATATCGAGTATAACTACCCCATTATGATACTTGTTGTAACCAAATTATCCCTCTTAGTTAATGAAATACTTGAGTTTTCTCTCTTCTCTTTGTTGAGACTTTAAACCTTAACTTATATCAAACCCTTAAGCAAGGCTTATGTGGTAAGCAACCTAATTGCTCTGGACTAGTGAGTCAAATCCAGCAAGGCATTAGTAGTATGTGCTTAAGTAATATGTCATATCCATTTGAGCAGCTCACATTTTGCTTAACCTTTTACTTAAACTCCATTTCAATCCACTTCATCTTCTTTGATAACTTCAAAGAATCCATCACACTATGGTAAGACCTCATTAGAGGCTCATCGTGTTTCTCCTTCTACAATTTATGTGCTTATTCCCTATCATTTCCCCCTATAACCCAATAAGGCCATAAGTAAACTTGTAAGGGTTAATTATGGAATGCAATGGTGATGGAACTACCGGGTTTAAAAAAAAAAAAAAAAGGCTTCCAAACACAAGCTTTCATGTAGAAAGTCAATAGGCTAATAAAAGCTTACCAAAGTCCATGATGGGATAGGGGGAGAGAAAAGAATTAATTGTACAACTCAATACATCAATATCATCTTGATATCAGAGCACCGATTATAGTAATAAAGTAATGTTTTCAAGTTTTGTATGTAGAGGTCTAAGGGTTTATTGAACTGCTACTAAAGGGGGTGCGCATGACTAAGGAGTAGTGACTCTTATGGGCACTTAACCTATTGCAAAGGGGAGTTTACGTCTAGGTCACATGGCTATGGTTGCAATAGAGAAGAGCGCATGAGGATCTATGAAGGGCACTTACAAAGTACGTTGTGAGCACTTGAGTAGGGCATCAATAGCCATATATGAGTGCATGAGGAGCCTCTATTTAAAGTAATTAATAAGGCGTGTGATCACAATTGGTGCAATGGATGTGTTAGGCACACAAGGGGCTATAATTAAGAAGTGCTAAAGTATGCAATGTACTGTAGTATACAACACTTGCTAGCGGCATTGGAGGTGCTTGTGAGGGATGATCAAGCATACGTATTTAGTGTTAATAGTAGGCACTCTTAGTAAGTTTCAAATTGCAAGAGAAGCACTTAATGAATATATAGTGAGCTTATAGTGGACACTCAGTAAGGAACATTATATGCCTATATGTACAATGTTGTAGGCATGTGGTTGTGAACATGTAGTGCATAACTGGGCAGTCTTCTAAGTGTTGGATTATTGGTGGTAATATGTTGTTCTTGCATGCTTGTGTTACAATGGTGGTGACTAGAGTGCTACTGTACTAGTGATGCACACATAGGTTAAGTCAAGTGATGATCAATGGTGTGGTATAAAATGCAATGGCTATGGTGCATGGCTAATGGTAGGGCACAATTTTATACATGAATGGGATTGTTGAGCCTGATATCTTCCCGGTTTTTAAAAAAGTCTTCTTTAAACTGATTAATATTAAACCCTACTTATTTAATACTGATCATCAACTAAGGTTTAAAGAAAACCGATTCTTTTTATTTTTGAAATGTTTAGGAGTTAACATCCAACCAGAGTCGGGAAAAAAAGTTAAATTATAATTAATTGGGTGAATTGGTTATAACTTAATGAGTGAATTAGTTATAACTTAACTGTTGGTCTTTTGATAAAACCAATTTCATTAAGTGCTTTTAAAAACCAAAAGATTAAGTTTGGGGGTTAATTTTTTTAAACCTTTATGGGTATCATCAACTTTTGAAATTGAGATTTAACTTCTTTGAAATCACCATTAAAAAATTAACCTATAGAGTGTAATTCAATCATCAATTAATGAATTAGACTAAATTGAATAATTTAAACTTAAAATGAAAAAAATAAGTTTTTTTCATTTTTTACGTTGCTCCAAAGGTAGCTACGTACTCATTATTCGGGATCAGACATCTGTAATTCTTTTTACAAAACTTTAGACGAGTTGGTTGGTTTTACTTTAAGAAAACAGTCAGGTTTATGTTTTTAATTTGATTTGATTTAAGGAAACTTTTTGAAAGGGGTCCTAAACTTTATTTATTAGATTTTTCGAAAATTCTAAAGTCCTAAAAAATCCATTTTATTTTTTTGTTTTAATTGAAGGTGAATTTTTTCTAAGTTATAAAACACTTTTTCATTTATTTATTATTTTATTTAGTTTATTATTATTATTTTTATTTGTTTAAGTTTTAACTGAGAAAATAAATAAATAAATAAAAATGAACTAAGCTACTATATCCTTTTTTCTTTTTTTGTTTTTTCTCTTTTTCAATTTTTCCTCTTTTCTTTTTTTTTTCTTGTTTTCTTTTTTCTTTTTTTGTTTTTACAATTACATTTATGATTGGAATAATAGAAAAAAATACAAAAAATATATTTTAAAAAATGCCTAATCAAGAATTGGGTTGGACCAAGGAATTTACGTACGCAAGTTAGACTGTTAGATCTAATTTAGGTCGAATTGAGCGGGTCGTCAAGTAACATCTAGGTTGGTAAGAGGAAAGAAATAGCAGGTAGATGCGGGTTGCTTCGTAAGTGTTTTTGGGTTGAAATTTAAGCGGGTAAGGGTGGATTCATGTGTAATTTGTTGGACTTGGGGGGTACAGGAGCAACGTTGTCGCGTTTGGAGGTCATTTGACAATGGTTACTAAGTAAAGGGCGACGGTGGAGTTAAGTCATGCATAGTAGTGGTTACTAGAGTCCAAAGATTGGTTGGGGTTAATGCTTTAGAGTGTGGTTAGGCTCATAGTAGTATTAGTTTCACTCAATGGTAGCTAGATGTGGTGGATTCGAATGGAGGTTTCAATGGCTTAAGGTCTTATTGCTGTAGAGATAAGTGGAGTTACTAAGGGTCACGATAAGTATTGAAACTGGCCATGTTAGGAAGCTAGGGTTTAGGGGTTTCAACTGAGGTAATGGGGTAACTTGAAGGTAGTTGGAGAAAGAGAGAGAGAGAGTGAGAGTGAAAGTAAGAGAGTTCAGAAGAGATTGAGAGTGAGTTTTCTGATGGATTTCCCCCCCTCCCAAAATTGAATTTCTCAGCTCTAATTTATACTAAAACAACTTTGTTAACCATGGAAAGTTAAAAAACTGGATTGAATGTGAATCCCTTAATTTCCAATTTTTTTCCAAATTTTCACGGCCTATGCAATGCCCTAAATGTTTATATTTAGACATGTTTTTTAATTCAATTTGAAGTATTCCATGCAAAGAATAGGAATCATCTACTACTTAGTGGATTCTCGCATTAAAATTGTGCGAAAAATGAGGCCAAAGTACAGGGTACAAACTAGCTTTACCGGGGAAAAAGAGAGAAAGGGAAAGAAAAGGTACTGACGTGGCACCACGTCAATCGTCAAACCAAATCATGTTATGCCATGTGTCAAGCACTTAGCTAAGGCTGACATGTTATGTATCATGTGATTGGTGTGTTTTAGTAAAACAAAAGGCCATTTTCTTCTTTTGGTGAGATTTGAACCTAAAACCTCTAAGCTAAATCCAATGTAGGTCCAAGTGCTCTACTGTTAGGCCATTGATTTATGCCTTGTTCATATGTGCAATCAAATTACACATATCGACAAGATCTACTTAGGTTAGATTTGAACCTAAGCCTAAGCCCGAGCCTAACACCCTTCTCTTAATTGAAACACTAAAAATAAAAATAAAAATAAAAATTAAAACTTATTATTAAAACACTAAAACTTATTATTTAAATACTTATTTCAATTTCTTAAATTTTCTACTTTTTGTATTTTTCTAAATTTTTTTTTCTATTTTTCTAAAAATTTTATTTTTGTGTTTTTTTTTTCCTAAATTAGGATCATTTACCATATCCTAAAAAATTTTGAAAAATAAAAGGAGAGCAACGATGAGGTATCTATAAAGAGTTGTTGACATCATTAGTGGTTATCGTAGTTGTCGATCCTAATTTTTCGATTTTCTATTATTTAAAATTAATTTCCCCATTTCTAATTAATACTAAACCCTAACTCATTTAATATTAATCCTCGACTAAAGAAATTGAGAAATTCCGGTTTTTTTATTGAAAATTATTTTTGGAGTCACCACCTGACCGAAATCGGGAAAAAAAATCATAACAAATTAGGTGGATTGATTACGATTTAACTACCGGTCTTTGATTTCAATTTTAATGAAGAACCAGAGGGTTCCAAATTCAGGGGCTAACCTATTAAACCCTAACGGGTACCACTATTTATTTACCAAAATTAAGATTATTTTTCTAACTATAATATTTAAAATAAATAATTAATTAATTAAAAAAAAACCTAAGTTTCTACATATTTTATCGTCACCCCGAAGGTGCCTACGTACCCACTAGTCGAGATCAAACGATTGTAGTTTTTTCCGAAAAATTTAATGTGTTGATTTATTTTAATTTTGAAAACCGTCCAAGTTTACGTTATTATTAATTTAGTTTTTAAAAAAAAAACTCTAAAAGGGTCCTAATTCACTAAGCCTTTTGTTCTATTTTATAAAAACTCTTTAAATGTCCTAAAATTAAAAAAAAAAAAGGTTTTTTCACTGTTAATTTTCATTAAAAAGAAAGTTTTCCTACGTGAAGAATTCTAAAACAATATTAAAACTCTCTTAAGCTATATATATATATATATTTTTACAACTATATTTTATTGTCAACAACTACTTATTTAAATAAACTATATAACATACTCAATCATGTATAAACTAGTATTAAAAGTTTCCTAACTATATATATACATATATAATATTAAATAACTAAGTAACTAAAACATAATAACAACTAATCAATAACACTAATAATAATAAAAACTAGTATTCGAACTTGATTTGGGCAGTTTAGTAAAGGAGCAACGCCTCACGTCTAATGCAACTGCAAACGTTGGTACAACGGTGTGGAAGGGGAGACGTCGAGGGTTAGGGCCGTTGTACGGTGTCCGAGTCCAATCAGGGGAAATCGGATTTTACGGGCGTACGTGTACAACTGCGATAGACACTGGTCTGGCAATCAGTTAGCTTTGTTTAGTTGTATCAGGGGATTGGAGGCTACTGGACTTTGATATTGTCGGCGTGGAACTTCGGTTTGTGGACTTGCAATTGGGATGGCATCATGGGATTTTGGTCGTCAGGCTTGTGGACTTCAATTGGGATGGCGTCGAAGACATGTTGGTTTAGAATTAGGATGGTGTCGGGGGCTTGTTGGTTTGGAATTCAAAATGTGGATCGGAAGAGGATGGCGTGCTGCTATGCGGATGTTTGGGTCATGTATGATTGTCGCGAGAAGTAGAGTGTGGACAGTGGGGTCGTGTGAAGGATGGTCACGCATTTGTGCGTTGCTGTTGGCGTTAAGTTGCTGTCGAGTTCATGTTGGATGTGCTGCTCGCTACAGTAAGGGTTTGTGAAGATGGTGTAATTGTGACAACAGGTGGTGGTGGTGGATGCTAACGTCTGTGGCGTGTTGCTAGTTTCTGCAGGGGCTGATGGGTTTATGTTGTTGTTTTTTCCTTTATAAAGTCCAAATCAAATCCTATCATATCTATTGTATCTGATTTGATAATTAAACTAGATTCAAATTTTATTCAAATCTGATTTAACTAAACCCATATGATTTAATTAGATATGAAACCGATTTTCGTCTCGCTTCTGCAAAGTTAGAAAAATAAAGACATAAGTACCTGTTGAGACTCGAACCCAAGACCTCAAACTAAATCCACCCAAATACTTTGCTATTTATCCATTAGGCCGTTGACCTATATCTTAACATTCATTACCATTAAATTATATTTAAACTATCTAATTTCCTAAACTAAAATTTTTAACTAAACTAACACTAAAACTAATTATTCCTAATATAAATTACTTCCTAAAAATCTACGAAATTTTTTATGATTTTTTCCTTTTCTTATTTTTTTGGTATTTTCATTATTTGTTAATTTTTATTATTTTTTTATTTTTTTGAATTAGGACCCTTTTTGTAAAAATAAAAATTAAGATTATGGAGGGGCAAAAATTAGATGTCTACAGTAGTGTTAGTTAGGGTACATTTGATAACGTAGTTGTGACGTGTGTGTGTGGTAATGTAGCCTATAGTTTCTTGATTTCTAAAACATTAAAATTAAATCTAATTAAAATTATAAATATGGCAAATGAGATAAAATTGAGGGAATAAGAGGGAAAGTTCATATTTTATAACTGGTTAGAGGAGAAAAAGAGTTGTTAACCTTAAGTAGCCAAAATTGATGCAAAGGATGCGTTATATAATGCATGAGGATTTGAGACAAAGATACAAGATGAGAGTAAACTTAATAAAGGTAAGGATCGAGAGTGAGAGTCTCGCCTCACATGAAAGTTAGTGTGCCCAAGAGTGAAATGAATGAGTGGAGCCATCAAGAATTAGAAGAATCATCAATGTCATAAGGTTAGTGTTAGGTCTCTCTATTATTTTCCACTATAATATTTGTTGGGCTATGGCTTATTTGTTGGGATTTAAAAATAAATACCACGTCTTTTTTTTTTCCTTTAATTTTTCAAATAATAAGTGGTTTGATTGAATTCAATCCCCAAACCAAACCATTAATCATTTGAACTGATTGATAAACCAAAGTGGAATATAATTGCAAAAGTGCAAGAACAAGAGGACCTAAATTCAGATAGGAAAAATCTAAATCTATTGCTTCGAAGAAAGTACAAAACGAGACTTCCTTAACCTTGCCCTTTCGTAAGTCCTATAGAAGGAAGCGAGGAAATAGAGGACCAAATCCCATAGTTTTGCTATTAAAAAAAAAAAGCTATTGAGAAGCAAACCAACTGCCTTCATCATTTTTTTTTTTTCAATTTAAAAATGCTTTACTAAAATGCCAATACTTAATAAACTGCCGACACGGATGTTGTCCTAAACTCTTCTTTTTAATCTTAAACAAATCCATAAGCAATTGAAAATAAAAGAGGGATTATTACTTCCATTGCAATTTATTAATAAAATTTAAGCTATATTTTGATGGTATAAGTGGTTCAAATTTGAGCTTTATTTTGTAATTTTACATACAAAGTCAAGTCAATTCCTTATATAAAATAAATCACTACAAATGATCATTTATCAAAAGGAATCCATATTGATTGTAAACCGGCCAACCAAGCAACCACGCAATTTGTCTACAAGGTCTTAGTCGTTTCAAATTTAATCAATCCTCCCTAGCGGTCCTTTCTGTGTTCAAAAGGGCAGCAGAGGATTTCCAGTCCGATATGAATACTAGTAGCTTCGTGGTGAGAAAAAGCCTGCATCCACATGTTTCCATGTGGCGTGTCGTCTTAACTTGATAGATATGTCACATTCTCCACATGGTTGAACCCATGGAATTCAACAGCTTTTGCTTCTTCAAGTCTCCATCTTCTTCATTTTTCAATCTTCTAGCTTTCTGATTTTAAATGCATTTTTCACCATGCACGAACATGCATTGACGGTGCAAAATTTTTATTCGAACCGACACTTCTTATCTTATTAAACCAAGTAATGTCCAGCAAGTTGGTAACTTTAGACATCCATTTTAGACCATACTTGAAACAATGTTTTAGTATCTTTTCGTGTGCAACTTTATACGTTCTCCTAAGTGCCTTTATCACAAATAATGGGTACAATATATTTCAAAAGCTCTAGTTTTGTTCAATTTCTTTTGCTCTTCTAACATTTAAATCTTATGTTTTTAAAGAGATAATTACACTTCCAATTATCAATGTTTACCAAAATTCTCAACCTTTTTTTTTTTTTTTGAATCTTGCTAAAATAGGACCCTCTAGTAAATCTATTAAATTTTCCATTCATCTTGGGAAAAAAGATTTAATGGTACCAATAATATACCACATATCTAGATGAATAGTCAACCAGAATCAATAATAGTTCATAGATTTTAAAAAATTATCAATTATATTTTCATGTATCAAAAATTTATTATTATTTGCACATCACTTATCCACTTTAGACATGTCTTAGCTTCTAATTGGCTTTTGAGTAATCAACTAAGGTAGCTAAGGTTTGCTAAATTTTTTGTCTAACTACTTTCTTACTTTTTTAATTTTTTGCATTTTTTAATTATTTTTATAACATATATAATTAAATACATTTAATGTCATCTTTATTATATTATATGTAATACCCTTGACTAAAAGCAGTAAATCACTAAATTAACAAAAGTTCATTTCAACCAATTAACCAAAAAGTTATACCTTTGTGTTGATAAAATATTCACTACTATAGCTGTATAAACTAGTACTAATCCCTCTCATGATCCATGTGGAACTCCATTTAACTATAGAGTATCACAATCTCTCCCTCCACCTATATACGACATCTTCATTAAAAGACTTTACAATTGGATTCAATGCTTCCCCCTTTTCAATGTATAATCCAGACCACCTATTATCTATAGGTTATCTTGGAATTATGCCAAGAGTCACTACGGTGATAACATTTACTACCCTCCTTAAACCTCTTCTTTAAACTAGAGTTAAACTTAAATATCAACATACTGATATGAGGTCAACTCTGATATCATTTATAATACCCCAAGCCAAAAGTAATAAATATTCAAGCTAACAAATAGTAACGGTCTCATTTTAACCACTTAACCCAAAAAATATAACTTTATATTGATAAAGTATTCACCACCATAACCTTATCAATTATTATTAACCTCTCCCATAATCGACTCTACATTAAGTACATTTAATATTATTATTTTATTAAATAAATATTATTGGCTAATCTAGAACCAACACATGTCATGAATGAATAGAAAATTTAACAAATTTGATGGAAATCCTATTTTAATAAGAGTTTAAAAATATTGAGAACTCAAATGAAAGAAAAAAAAAAGTTTAAGGACTTAAATATAAAAGCAACTAAACATTAAGAAATAAAAGTGTAATCTCTCCTTATAAAATATTCTTCCATACCTTATGCTATGATCTCATCCCTAAAAATAATATATTAATATAATAAATGAATTAATTGTAAAGTTTCCCATTATTCACACACCTTTGCTTAACCCTAAAACTATCATGAAAAGTAAGAGCTGGTCTCATCACCCTCAAAAATTTTATGTTAGGTTCTTCAACGAGTACTTGGATATTTATCAAGATTAAAGATAATCACAAATGCAGCTATAAACGATTGGTTAGATATATATAGACATTCTAAACTTCCAAAATATAACTTTACTGCTCCATTTTTAGGATGTGTAACAAAATCACAAATTGTGTCACATTCCCAATACCCTCACTAAAAGGCAAATAAATAGTGACATCTTTGGGCTTTAGCAATGCTTTGGAACATATATGTATATTTTCAAAAGTTATATAGTAGTTTAAGTAGACTTTTAGAATTTAAGGAGATGTATTTATACCTAATTAATAGTTTAAATGATGTATCTACAATCTTCTCTTAAATTTTTTTATTTACATATGATAACTTTTACAATCGGGTCACTCATTTTATAATTGAAACAAGTGTGTTTAAGCGTTATTTTAGTAAGAGCTCAATTATTAATAGATCCTTCTTTTTTAGTTTATGCCACATTCAAAAATTATGTTTCACATTCATACATTTTATTGTATTATAATCATTATATTTTATATTTTCAATTAAAAAAATACCTCATTGTATAACCTAATAATTCTTTAGTGCCTGGATGAATATATGCGTATAATCATCTTAATAGTATATACATTAGAATTATTTTTTTGGATATTCCATACCTTATTTTTTACATTTTCAGCAAATAAAATACATATATAAAATTAAATATTATGTGCATCATAATATATGATGTGATTGTAAGAATAAGTCAACTTTTCATAGGTAACTCTTGACATGGACAAGGGAGTCTTAAAGAGTATAGAGCATTTTGATAATAAAAAACTGAAGAGTCAAAAGTAGAAGCAATCACAGGGAGCAAAAGTAAGAAACTATTAGAAGCTAGTTAGAACCTTAAGGTGACTAAGAGTTAGCAAAACCAAAAGAGGCCTAATCTGGGAGTGCATACTAGATTTTAAGCTCAATTTTAAAAAGTCAAAACTTTTTCTCATATAAAGAGTTTACATAACTCATGATATATGGATAAAGAGTAACTTAAGTCTAGTTTCACCTAGAGCAAACTGCTTTGTTGTTTGGCACCATTTCAAAAGTCTATTTTGCATATTTTGGCAAATGTTGAGCTTGTCAAAACTAAAAAATTTTATGATAACTTATAGAAGTTTAAATTGAATAGTTCTAATTCTTTCGTTCCAACTTTATTCTATTTTGACAGTTCTAAGTTTTAGAACTATAAATACCTTATGAATCGATTGATTTATCATCTTATGAGTTCTTAAAAAAAAAATTTGTCTTTAAGTGTTGTGTTACATGTTGTACATTGCTCAACTTTAAACACCTCTTCCCCTCACCGTTTAAAAAAAAAACACTAATTTTATGTTTGCTTCCACCCTTACCCCTTCCCTTCTTAATCAAAATATTGTATTTTGCTATGCCTTTAAACCACCTACACTGTTGACTAAAGACCTACACTTTTGCCTATAGCCACTATTTCACTCTACATCTTTATTTCCATCCATATTTTATAGGGAAAAATGAAAAGAAATTAAACCTATTTATAATGCAAGTCAAAACATAGAAGAAACTCTAGGGAGTCAAAGGGCTTTTTATAGACTTCTTTCATGAGTATTTGTGAAATTTATTAAGTTTATTGAAATGCTCTAAGAAATAAATTAACTATAAGTTTTGTATGTTATACAATTAACACCATTTTTTATGGTTTATTGTAAAGTAAAAACCCTAATATTGTTAAGGATGTTATTAGGCAAGTTACTAACTTACTATAGAATACCAAACCCATCTAACCTGATAAAAACCCTATGAGTTTAACCCTATAGGGTTTTAAGACAGGATTTGTACATCTCCATTACCTAACAATATACAACCTATACTTGCTATCTATGGAATGCTTTTATATATGCTAGTATTAAATCTAGATTTGTTGTTATATATGATGATCATTTCAATTTACAAGTTTGCAATTGTGCTTCTCTAGCTTTTGTATCAAATTTTCTTTTTTTCCAAACAACCTTTTTTTTTTTTTACCTTTTATAAAAGGTACATATATCAAACTATTTATAAGAGTATGTGTCTATAAAATACATATTATGTTATGATATATGTATTTACTTTGAGTTGTATTTGTTACTTTGTTGAAAGTTAACCAAATTCACAAGAGGCATGATTAGAAAAATTAATTTTGTTGTATGGTAGGTCGGGCCAAATTTTTTACAAGTTGAAATAAAAAAAAAAAAAAACTATAGGGACCGTATTTGAGAATAGGAAAAAAAATCCTAAGGAGTTTTGAGGTGGATTTTAGGGAACCCTACAAGATACCAAGCCCATCTCAGATTTCTAAAAACTTTTCCTAAACCTATGCCGGTGACATCCATAAGCACAATTATATAGGATATAACACTTTTGCAGATTAACCTAGCCCTAACCTTTACCTTCCCATAATATTGAGCTCTCTTTTTAAGGAGGATCTTCTACCAAGGAAAAACCTTAAGGTAATACCATCCTATCTCTTATCGCTAATTTTGATCTTTTGATTGATTCGTAAATTTAGGGCTAATGGTGGTAATGAAGAGTAAATTAAGGTAAAGATATCTTGTAGGTATAAGTGTGATCCGATGTGGTGTCTTTTCTTAGCCCTAATTATAATGTTGTTTTAGATCTTCAATCAATGTTGATCTCATGAAAGTTTAGCTATTGTTGTGTTAAGTTGTGGATTAATATTTATGACTAATACTAACTAGAATGGTAGTAAAATATACTTTTGCACATGAATTGAATAAAGAATTGTGTATAAATTAAATATATGTAAATAAAAGTAAGAAGTAATTATATGCATATTTGTGTATATATAGAGAGAAAGAAGAAATTAATGACTAAATATATATAAAAAGATACTAATAATTACTATTAATATAAATAAAGAAACTAATAACACCATAATGGCAATAACAATTAAAAATGATAATAATAGGAATAGTAATCATATGTATGAACATATGTAGATAAATGATTAAGTGGATAATAATAACATTAAAAAAACAATAAGTGTAGCCATATAAAAGTAAACACCAATAATTAATAGGTACTAATGGGAATACAAAGGAGAATGAATATGATCATAATAAATTATTAAACAAACATGCAATATATAAGTACTCGCGTGGATTGATGACTTAAAAGTACGAGATAATAACAATGGCATGTACAATTGATAGCAAAAAAAAAAAAAAAAAGACAAGTAAATGTTAATAAGAAAGAAATAGAGAGGAAAATTTGTAATTAATTATAATTATATAGAATGAAATAGTTTAATAGATGGTCGTAGGTTTTAGATGTTTGGGAGTGGGTAGACTAAACCTTAGAGCTAGGCTTAAATTTAGAGCATACTTAGTATATGTTGTTTTTTATTCACCATCATCACTATGATTATCGTATAATTCATATTATGTTCTTTCTTAATAAATTTGTTGTGTTTAGTTTAATCACCATAAGATATATATTGAAAAATCTACCACAACATTAGGTTTGAGATGTGCAAAGATTGAATATTAAAAAAAAAAAAAAAACTGAATAGTAACCATTAATATTTTAGTTGCTATGTCATGCTGCACGAGTCGTACCCAGAAACCGCCGATAATATTATATGCAAATCTTCCAAATTTTGTATATCAGGGTGACAATTGACAGCTTCAGAAATTTGCAAATATACTTGTACGTTACAATTTGGTGGATATGAAAACTAGGTTATGGGCATGACAGCTGTACGAAAACCTATTTATTAATTGGGTGGGTACATTCTGGATGGCCACTTTTATAGATCCGTGTGATAACTTTGTTAAAACACAAGTGACCTTGTCTCTAATCTCAAGCCCAGGTTGCATTGAAAATATTCATAATGTCCACATCATGAGATTTTGGTTTAGGTTATGAAATGGACATAAACCAGGGATATACCCCTATTTGGTAGTAAATCCATTCGGGGGTTTCCTTGTTGTCATCTTTTTTTCTTTTGATCTCCTTTCTTATCTTTTACAAGACCATGAGGCAACCAGTTGGATCTTTCTACCCGGATTATATGCATTACAATGGAGTTGTTCCAATATTTAGCATATGAAATATCACAACAAAGATCATTTTATTAGATGTATATGTAAGGTGTCAATTTGTTATCATAACAACATTTTTATATAGAGTTGAACCGTATGTCAAACACTTTGATTATCGATATAAATATAATATATTGTTTTCCATTTTTAGTTTCCTATCGTAATATTTGGGATATATTTAAATTATTAAGATGAAAACAAAGGGTATGTGTTTATTCTTTTTGTATATGCTACAGTCTGATTATGATTTCAACCATATGAATTGCACATAAATTAAACCACAGAATTTTTCAAAATAAAAGATTATTGGATGCACTCTGTACGGGAGTTTTACGTGCCTTCACTTCACCTTTCCTCGTACTGTATAAATTGCGAATCTTCTAAGTCAATCGGTGGAAGTTATTATAAGTTTATATAAATAATAAAAAGTGAACTAAACAATACGTCAGACATATCCTAAGACAGCAATCAGAGTTTATTATGACATAGCTCCGTATTTTTTATTTATTATTTATTTAATTTTTTTATTTTTTCCCCAAGCGACTTAGCTTAGCTGCTTGGTGCAAGCTAAGTAACGCGAGGCTTGCGTTGCGACTCGAACAAGGTTTATTTGTGCTATGATGATTTGGGCTCGGTCCAGTGCATGAATTTTGTTAGGCTCGTTCTGATCTAGGAGGTGGTCCACACTCCACGGTTCTTGGATAAAGGTTTGGCCATCTCGGACCCCAGAGTGGACAAAGGGCCGTCTTAACTGGATCATGAACCGTTTTCTTTTTTTTCTTTTCTCTTCGGGAAAAATAATAGATTATAGTTACACTTTGGGGATATGTTATTTATATGACATATTCATTTAGTTTTAACAGATTCTATTACATATTTCTTCAACCGATTCATACAGAGGTTTTTGTATGATTACCAATGCAATTAGATAAAGATTATGCAAATATCAATTATATAAAAAAGAAATTACACAATTATTATTGCTAAATCACATATCATAAATGTAATTCTTAATTTTACATATAAATCACATTTAGGAAATGCAACATTCAATGTTTTATGTTGTGTAGCTAAGTTGTATTATTAAGATGCGATTTCTATATAAAAAGACAAGCCACATTTCTAAAATACAACAAAACAACGTACACATTTTGCATAATCATATCTTAGAGAAGCGATATCTTTATAATTTTCAAAGTTGCATTTTTAATATCTGATTTAGCATCGGTATTTACATAATTGATTTTATGTGATTCATATTTGTGTAAATTTAAAAAAGAAATAGATAGATATATCTTACACCTATTCATATACACTTATTTAAGCTGTATGTTCCGTGAAATTATTATACACTATACAGAAGAAGATATAAACTTTTAATATTAGATATATCTCTAAGCTAATTTTTCTTTTTCTTTTAGAAAAGAGCATAAAATAAAGTGGAATAAAATGATCAAAGGAATACATCGAATAATTCCTTAATCTTTTAACATAACTAAACATGCTTGCTTGGTTGCTTGTTTCATTAGATAGTTAAGGATTATTGAAATTGAATTTATAGACTACTATGAGAAAATTATACTATGGAATTCTTATCATATATGCTAGCATTAGGTATGGTATGGTTTGATTTGGTTCACAAGCTCTAAACTAAGCCAAACAACATCTTTAAAATATATATATATATATTCAACTTAGTTTAATTTTTGGTTTAAATCATAAACACTCATTTAAAATTCATGTCTAAAATTTATATATAATATTCTATGTACATAATTGTTCAAACTTGAGAACCTTTCGCATTTTTGCGGAAATAAACGAATTTATAAGTTATAAGATTAATTATTAGACAAGTATTCTGTTCCGATGTATACTCACTTGTGATGTAATTATAGGTTATGATTTTTTGAAAACTTGGGCTGGGGTGTGAGAGGCAAGAGGCAAGAGGCCAAAAAGAAGAAAAAGTTACATCATTGGGCCTTTTTAAGTTAATGGGTTTGGCTTGCATTTTAAGTGAACTTTTCTTTTTATATATTTAAGCATTGTCGAATCTCAAACCAAATTACGAACTTAACCAAATTGGTAAGGATGTAGTCAGTTTTTGGTCCAACCCTAGTGTGCAGGGCCAGTTATTTGGATGAATGTAAGATCCAAATGATTAGGCTCAATTTGGAATTGTTTTAATGAATATTAACTAATGGACTCAAAACAATTTTCATTGTGACCTAACCTGTTTCGCTAAAGTTCAATTATTAATCTAGATGCTTTATTGATATCCATCAAGATCTCTTTTACGTTCGAACCCGTTATTACTGAGGATATAACCCAGTCAATCTAGAAGACAACCAGTTTTCTATAAGTGCATATCCATCGTTGTAAATAATAAAAATGGTTTTATTTTTAAAGGAGGTTAGTACTCCGACATGCAGTATGGAATTGATTATTAAGCCACGGTAGTAATTAGCTCATTTGGTGATTCTTTTAAGCAAGTTTTAAGGTAATCGACTCAAATTCGAAAATAACTAAAGCTTTTGAAAGGGAAAAAAAAAAAAACCATCTAATCGAGTGGGGTTTTGTTATGATCAGTCTATTTGAATCGGTTATAGCTTAATAATGCGTTTCCAGACAACGTCGGGTTTCAAACATTCACAAAAATTGTCAACTAGCCTCTTTTGAGCACCAACTAACTAGTAAAAGGTTTTTTACTTCAACTTTCATGGAAGTACCGACAATATGCTACTATAAACATCGAAATAGACAGGTCGCTCGAAATTGCCTTAGATTAGTGGCGGCAAACCTCATACCAATTTGAAACCTTGCTGCCCAAGTACCTTAATATAATTTTAAAGTAAGTTTTTTTTTTTATCTTTTTGCTTTTTTTTTGCTAGTTGTATTACAACTTAAGGGATGAAACATTCAAATTTAATCCATACCATTAGAAAATCTACAGTATCGATGCAATTAGACTATAATGATTTTAGCTATTTTAAAGTAAATTATTTGCCTCCTAAACATATATTAATTACTATAAGAGTCTCTAACATTCATAAAAATATCAACTAATCTCTTTTGAGTACTAGGCAGATAATGAATTATTGGTAACATATTACCATAAAACACTAAAATAGATTGCAATTTGCTTGAAATTGCCTTAGATAAGTGGTGGCAAACTCATACTTATTTGAAACCTTGCTAACCAAGTGACTTATTATGATTACAAGTTATTTGCCTCCCAAACATACATTACAACAAGACATAAATTAAGGAAGGGATCAAGTGCTTTGAACCGAGGTGAACCTAAGGCTATTAAGATGGTATCTCCCTCTTCTACTTCCTTTTACCCGTTATCCTAGCTCCTTCATTGTCAAATTCTCTTCAAGCATTTCACAGTCTATCCATCTCCTAAATATAAGTAAAGAAGAGCCAACAAAAGCATAATAGCCCACTTATCAAGGTTGTAGCTATCTACAAAGCCTAAACTGCTAAACTATTTAAGATATATAGATAGATACAGGTACTTAAAATAGGCTTCATAAATCCTTTTATTCATACCAAATCGTAGCCGTATCCTTATATAAATAACAGTATGGTTCTATTACAATATTAATAACTTAGATTGTTATCATACAAGAGTTCGAGCTATAAATAAGTTAAGCCACTTGTAAACAACTTAAGCTTAGCTCACTTTAAACTCGATTAGGCTTAAGCTCCATTTATAAAAAAGATGAACTTGAGCTCAAAATAAAACTTATTTATTTAACTGAGTTGAGCTCAAGCTCTTATTTAAACTTGTGAACCAGCTCGTTTATATTGTTAATGAGCTTGATTCTTGAGCAAGTTCATAAATAAGCTCACACCGATACATTGTATTAAAATTCACATTATATCGGAAAAAAATTGATATGAAAATATAAGAGTGATACTAATATAATTAATAAATTATCAAAAATATATATATTTAAAAATTTCGAATTAATTTCGAGGTTAATTTAAATTAGAGCTCGAGTTTAGCTCATTTATCTAAATAAACTATGCTC
This sequence comes from Lumnitzera littorea, assembly GCA_024138015.1. Lineage (NCBI taxonomy): Eukaryota > Viridiplantae > Streptophyta > Magnoliopsida > Myrtales > Combretaceae > Lumnitzera > Lumnitzera littorea. The sequence goes on from JAMXBB010000001.1 coordinate 143,979,246, forward strand.
GAACTTTAGATTCATTAACAAGCTTAAGCTCAAACTTGTAATTTTTAGACTTGATTAAAGTTTAGCTCAGCTCAGCTCGGTTTGGCTCGACTCGAGTTGAAGCTGTGTAACTTTTAAATAAATCAAGCTTAAGCCTTTAAAAGGTTGACTCAACTCAACTTAACTCGTTTAGAGTCCTAAAAAGAATAGACAAATCATGCAACTTTCTTTATCTTCCTCTTCGATACATACTTAAGATTCCCAATGCTATAGTAATACGCAACCATACTGTTTTATGCAAACCTAAGGATAAAAATTAACAAATACTTTTGACTATAACCATGAAAGTTAAGTAAACAAAACAAATAGTAGAATATCTATATATGACAGAAAAATTTCACAAGTATGATATGATGTAACACTTACAATCATAACTAAGTGCAATGCATAGACTAAATGCCTACATGTTATGACGATGAACATAAAATGGCCTGTACCAACACCTTATTAGGTAGACTATGTATGGTACATGAGTCCAAACCAAGCTAATAAGAGGTTGACACATAGTGCTATTAGATTAAAAAAAAAATTGCAAGTGCATTTGAGCCTATAAGAATCAAACTCCAGTCACATTTGAGTATGTATGTGTATGTTTTACTGTCGAGGTTGTTGGCTTATGTCTTGTCCTTTAATGTAATTAAATTGCATATAAGCAACTCAAATGGCTTTAACCAATTTCAAACGATAAGTCTGGCTTAGGCTAAATTAAATCTCGAATTGGCTAATTCCTAAAAGTATACCATTCTAATTTCTAAGTAATATGGCAAAAATAATAATAATAATAATAATTTCTAAGTGAGTAAGTCAACACACTTATGTCAAAAATATTTTTCATAAAGATTATAATTTATCAGTTTTTCAAGCTCCGAATCATTACTCATATGGTTAATTTAATATTAATTTTCTCATAAATCATTAATTTATGTTCAATTGAGACATTTCATAAAGACATGATTATATCAAAATTGATCTCATTTTTATAATATAAAAATAATTAATCTAGACTTTGGTTAAAATATTAAATATCTAGAAATTTTTAATATTTTTAGAAAATTGTTATATTGCATATACATATTTGATTTTCAATTTCACCCTTAAACTTGAAAAAGTGAAATGGACCTCAAAATGAGACCTAATGACCTTCGCATGACCCAAAAACCTTATTTTTCCTTTTTTTTCTCTAAATTTTCTTATTTTTCAATTTTCAAATTTTCTCTTTTTTTCCAAATTTATTATTTTTTTATATTTTTCTTTTTTTTTCCTATTTCTTATTTTTCATTTTTTTTTTTATAGTTCTGCTATCATGACCCTTTCCTTTTTTTCTCAAAAAACCATCATATTATTAGGGGCAAAAATAAAGTATCTATAATATCTATTGCAAATAAGTTAAGGGGGCATCAATCCTCTTATAGATTTGGGCTTTGGATAGTTTTTATGTATTGCTCCCATGAGTATCACAATGGTAATCTAATGGAGCATGTATTTTGTAACTACATAATTACTTACATATGTGTTGGAGGCATACTGAAAAGTACTTTTTGATAGACTACATCAAATAAATTATTTTAATTCTCTACCTTTTCATATACTTTTATGTACCTTAACACTATTATTCAATTGATGCAAGGTCATGTGCAAGCCTCATGCAGATAATCTCTCTAAGAAAATTATAATGCCGAGTCAGGTGTTGATTAGCCTACGTATCACTCATATGCTTTCACATAGTAAAGTGTTGCTTTTAAACTATATAATGCATCAATTTGGCAGTTACCGATGAGTTTCACCAAATGCCTTGATGTTTAACTCCATTAGATTAACTTGTGGGGAGGATTGATAAGGATTAACCAACATGGCATACACCTTATATAGGTTTGTGATTAACATCTTTTTGTGCAACTAAAGCTCTACGATGAAGTCCATCTTGACTATATCCCATGGTACAGACACATCAACTAGCGACATATAGGTCGCATTACAACTATGCTTAGATACATGGTAATTAAATCATCTGTACTTTTGTCATAACTTAATGACACAATCCATGTAAATTCGTTTTCCATTGTTTTTTCCATATAAGTTAACACCCTTCACTATATTTGTACAACACCTAACATGCCACTAGTAGTTAAGTTTACTAATGAATGGATGGCAAGGTGGTATTATATCTTGTAGCTTACTAGGATCCAATAGATTTAGAGCGTAACACACCTAGAGCTAGCATTATCTTACTACAAAGGTAAGGTCATATATATGGCTAATCGTCATAAGGAGGTTATACTAGATAAATCCACATCTCCTCCACTATGATATGTAACTAATCATAAATATTCGAGCACATCAACACCATATGCTCCTGTCTCTTGGTATTTAACGGATTGGATCACTCGTAACTTTGTAGGTAGCTACAGGTATAGGCTCCTTTGTGACCCTCGTTCTTAACTCTTGTATTAACCCTCTTATTCAAGCACATCAACACCATATACTCTTGTCTCTTGGTATTTGATGGATTGGATCTCTCGTAACTTTGTAGGTAGTTGCAAATATAGGCTCCTTTATGACCTTCGTTCTTAACTCTTGTATTAACTCTCTTTTGACTTCAGCTGCTTCATAGAAGATAACGATTAAGCTTATCAAAACATGTGTAAGGAAAAGGGTATTACATAGCTCTACCCTTTTGCGTAATAAAGTATGGTACCTCTTTAAAACTTTAAGCCACCTTCGTAATACAACACATTACAAACTAATATGTTGAGTCAAATGGTATAGATTATCTTCCTCCTAATAGACACGATGGAAGAGTTGGAGAGCGAGCTTTGGTTTTTCCCCTACTAAGGTTGCACTTTTAAAGGGAGAATATTAGGAGGAGATAAGGTTAAATGCAAAAGAAAACAACCATATACCTACAAGCTACAACTGATGTGTAAATGTGTATTGGTGGCCAACATGAGTGGAACAATCCACGTATATCTTACTTAGAACAGCCATTGTATGTGAATATGAGATTTTATATGTTTGATATATGCATTTGCGCAATCTTAATTCTACCATGTAGCTATTATCCCCTTTTTACCCATGTACAGTTTGGCACAATGCCATTATAATCTTAAAAATTTGTTCGTTATAATTAAACAAAACTCCTCGGTAGCCATTGGTTATGTTTCCACCACTTATTGAACTTCCTTCACACATATTTAGTCAACATTTGACCACTTGACTAATTGCTTATTGAAAATGTGTATTAGTAGCCGACATGAGTAGAACAATCCATGTATATCTTACTCATAACCGCCATTGCATATGAATACAGGATTTTATATATTTGTCACTTGCTGACATGTGCATTACATGATCTTAATGCTACCGTTTGGCTATTATCCCCCTTCTAGCCATGTATAATGCCATGTTATAACCTCAAAATCTATTCATTGTAATTGAATAAAACTACTTGATGGCCATTGGATGCTTTCCATCACCCATTAAACTTCTTTGTTCCATGTTTAGTTAGCATTTAATCATTAGTCATGGCTTTAGATGCCTTCAATAATTGCTTATTGAAATAAGGAAAATTACAACAAAGGAGATCGATATTTAGGGATAAATTCAAGTAGAAGATCAACGTTTTAAAAAGTTGAATTAGGGGATCAACGTTTTACAAAGTAATTCAAATTATTTTGTAAATTAGTTATTATGAATCCCTTATTTAAACTGCTTTGTGAAATGTTGATCCCCTATTTAAACTTTTCAAAACATTGATCCCTTATTTAAACTTTTTAAAATATTAATCCCTTATTTAAACTTTCCCTCAAACGTTGATCCCCTTTGTTGTAATTTTTCCAATTGGAAAAGTCATTACTGTTTTAGAAGTTCTTCTTAACTAATGTAGTAACGAGAAAGTTTCTAGCATCTTTCGATATATGATAAGAGGCAAGTGTACCTATCAAAATATAGTAAAGGAAATTCAAATCCAAGTCAATCCCTCAAAGATGAATACTAATACTAATACTAATACTAACTTTAACTCTATTATCTAATCGAAAAAATTCAACAAACGTAACTAAATTAAAATCTTAAAATTAACCAACTAAAACTATCACAAGACTCAAATAATAATTAGAAAGCAATGAAACTACGAACAACTCCAAGAAGGCAAAATGCATATGTAAACATTGCTTCCCTTATAATTCATCATATGAACTTAACAAAAATCATCCAATTCCATCTTTAATTTCATTTATTGGGAGAATTCCTAATTAAATTTAATACCTTTCTCAAGTATATTAACCCTAACCTTAACCTAAAATATCTACTGGAATCTCTTCACAAACAACATATTTTAAACTAATGAACAACAAATTTTCATTAAAAAGTTAGCACATTTCCATAAGAATCATCTACCCTATCTTTAAGTATGCATGAAATTCCCTTCAATTATACTAAGATCTAATTAAACTCGATTTCTCAATCTTCATGCATAATATCAGATACTCTAGAAATATCGAACATTAATCAAGCACACATAATTGAACAAAGAAATTAAAGATTTTACTAAATCTTAACAATGAAAGCAATTTTCAAATGAGAATCTTGGGTTCTACAAGTCTGGATACAAGAAAATTAAGCTCCAATCATGATAATAGATGAAACTTATAACAAAAAAGTACAAAAACATCATAAAAAAACCCCTTTGACAAGTGAAAAATCCGCTCGATCTTGAAATGAAAGAGCAGCTTTCCATGATCTTCTAAGGCCCCTTGAGTCTCTTTTCTTAGTTACAAAAGATGCGACCGTAATTCTCCCCTTTCCATTTTATAGTCTGTACCGAAACCCTAAGTTTAATGGTGTCACAACCTTGACATGACAACGTTTTGAGTTATGTTAGCTCCCCACTCAAAGTTCTTTACTCTAGGTTAGGAAAATTGGATCTTTAATGATGACACAACTTTAACATGGTCATGTCAAAAGGGTCTGTCAATTTCTAAAAATTTAATATAAAAGATACACGACCAATTGGCCTAGTTAAGTCAAAGCTTTTGTCAATTCCTACTATAATTTGTGAAAGTTACATAACTAGATGACATGGTCAAGTCAAAGTTTGTGTATCTCTTGTCCATAATTTCTCCATTTTCAAACAAACACAATCTTTAACATAGGCGTATTTGGTAGCTATGTCAAACTTGATAGCCTATGACTTCTTTAAATGAACTTCAAATCTAGTAAAACTTGATTCAATCCATTCCTTTCTAATCCAATAAGATAACATATCCAAATCCTAAAATTAAAGTTTTACTCAATTAAGTACCAAATTCTCTTTTTAAAAAATTCACTAAAATTATATAGAAAAGTTATGAAAACTCCTTAACAAATATGTACAATTGAAGACCTATCAATGCAACATTCTAACTTTTAACAATATTCGTAGTGCCACTATCCAATTGATGCCCCCCTCCCTTGCTACTTCATAAGTCAGGGTCGACTTATATGGACAAACATCTTTGAAATTCCTATGTGATAAGATTCATTTTCTAAATTAATTTGTAATACTAATAGAATTTATGAGGTTGCACTTACTTGACAGCCTTTGTTAAAAATTTCTTAGCATGGGTGTTTTTAGCATGTTTGTTGAAGTTGCTTACAACATACCGAATACACCAATGCTATGGCCAACCCCTTGGCCATGCTATATTCTAGCCCATTAACCATGGTCCTTATGTAGTATGGCAATTGGATACAAGATAATGATCTCTTCATAAACCTTTTATCACATGAATAAGAATGCATTTCAAGAACCAGCTCTATGAGTTCTTAGCTTCTTCATCAACTAGTGCAAGTGCTAATAGCACAATTCAGTTTCCACCATCTATGCCAGTTGCTATCGATAGCTTTTGCTTGTATTTTCCATGTAAAATGGTGCATCAATTGTGATTAACAACCCGCAAAAAAAAAAAGAGAGAAGGAAATGATTAATATAATGCCAAACCAATAATGGGCATAAAAAAAAGGTTTATGCCATACCTACAATGGAGAAATGCCTCAATATACAGGTTGAAGGCTTATAAGACCTTATTAAGAATTTTATGGCCCATCCAGTTAGCCTCTATACTCTTTACTTAACCTTAGTTCCTAAATTGGTCTCTTGTATTGCATATAGTAACTATGAGAGTATAGTATATGAATCTTCCCAGCTACTGTATACTTGCTCAACGGTCCTTATGCATTTAGCTATAGTGGCCGGGTCCAATTAATGGTGATCCCAGTTTACCATAACATTCACACATATGTATGAAGTCATAAATTTAGTGATCTAAAAGCAACCTATATGCTTCTTCAAGCATGCGCTAGGTCTCCACTTGCATCCTAAGTGGCTTTAAGCATATCTTATGGACCATACCTTTAGCTTTGACTCAACTCCTATGTAATTGTAATGATTTAGTATGTAGTACATCTTCATTATCTCTCAAAGTGCTTTCTAACCATAAAGTCAACACTGAAACTTGACGCATCATTGTTTTCCTAATCAAATGTCATATAACCACTATACACACTTTCTTTAAAGAATGGCATGGGCTCCTAACTCCCCACGTGATTTACATCTGATGGAAACCTGTAACGATAGTATTTCTTCCTTTCTGACCCATAAGACTTGTCTAGTGCTTGCAACCAATTTCCCTATCTTCACCATCACCACCACCATTGTCTCCTAAAGAATCATTAATAGGATCTTCATAAGCTAAATCTTTACTTGGCTTCTTTATTTACATGAACGTTATTTTCTAGGAGATAACTACTACTTACTTCTTAAGCAATAAAAATATGTTGCAATCGATATACCCATAATTTAATTAGATCACCATAATATGTGTCCTATCTATAATCACTCTTGGGTGCACCAACTAACTTATACATTTCCCCAAACAACTCTACGGAGTTATTACCCCATCCCTTATTTCTGAAGATAGCATCAGTTGCACGTTATAGTCATCATTTACATGTACAACACAATAACAAGCTTGATTCTTCAATCGGATGGACACATATGGATTAACTTTATTTAGGGGGTTATCTTATCAATTTGAAGGCGATTACAAATGATTTTGACCAATTGCTCATAATTTGCATCATTTAGTACCATAAATTGCTGTCATCAAGCATTTACCATAGCTCACTCCACAATCGCCATGCAAAATATTCCTACTAGCATAGCAAATCACATGACTTAAGACATTTTTACCTTAATATGTCCAACATTTAATCAAACTAGGTTTATAATAATCACAATAGAACAAGTAGCTACTAAAGTTTATATTATAGTAAGTTGCTTGCTTAATATAATCATGGAATATCCTTTGTTAAGATACAATAATCTTGTATTTATCAAACTAAACTTTAGTCACACCATTGCTTGAAGATAATTTACTCATAGTAATAAGTAAACAACATGACAAGAAGCATATATAAATGAATATGACCAGAGTATAACTATTAAATTGATTGATAAGCAGATATCTCATTTAGACATGTTGTTGTTATTCAATGTAAAAATGTGTTATGTAAACTATAAAGAGTAGTATAAGATGAATTAAATTGCATAATCATTATATAACTATAAAAAACTTTCATGGTATACTAACATCATATCGAAATATTCTTTAATAAATAAGAAAAGAAAAATTTGGCCAAAAATAAAAAGTCATGAAAAAAACTTAATATCTCATTTGAGAATTTCATTAAACATATGGCAAACTACAAAACTATCTTCTATAAAAATACATCTCACTTAACTAACACACAATACATGAATAACTAATCATGATAGCAACAATTTCACAACATATATTAGTCATAAAACTGAAAAATAAAAAATCCTTAGCTTGTATTTGGTGCATTATAGGATTTTAGGTAAGCAAGAAAATTTTGTACAAATTGAAGATCGACGAGGGAAATAAGTGCCTAGTGCGAAAAAGGAAAAGAAAGATGTTTCATTTCACCAATTACATAGATTTTAGAGTGTAATGTGAAATACTCTAGGGTTTACAGGTTTCTGATGGGTTGAAATGTCTTTTGAAAAAAACATTAGATCACAAGAATGGGGGAGGAAAAGAAGACATCAAGAGATATAATCCAATGAAATTATGTGTTGCAATCATTTCATTTATTAAGCATCAAAGTCAAGATAATCATGGTTTCAACACACGATTTCAACTGTTATGATTTTGAAATTGTTTTCAGGTGAATTTTTTCCTTTTCTCCATCATAAAATTTGGATTCTAGTGACTAAGTTCCTTTTTTTAAGGTTTATTTCTAAAAGTTATTATATGTATACGAAGGTCGTTGTGACCTAGTATACGAATAATTATTTTCCAATAGGATAAACTATGTTTTTTTTTTCCCTTTACTATAGAGGATGTTCAAATCCCCTTTTTTTAAAATTGCAACATATAATGTTGTTGAAAAAAAATTTATTATTATAGAAACCTAATTTTTGCCCTCCTTTTTTATTTTTAAAATAGGTTAAAAGGTCTTAAATTAGAAAAAAATACAAAAAATAAGAAATTAAAAAAACCCCCCAAAATAAGAGATTTAGGGAAAAATACAAAAAAAAATAGAAAAATAAGAAAACCAAAAGATATTGAAAGGTCAAGAAAATAAAAAAAAAAGGAAAATAAGAAAAAGCATTAAAAAATAAGAAATTTATAAAAAATACAAAAAATGGAAAAATTTAGAAAAATATATAAAGAAATTTGAAAAGTCACAGAGAATAGAAAAATAAAAAAAATAGGGGAATTAGAAAATAATCTTTTTTTAGGTAAAGATTTTTAATTTAAATAAATTAAAAATAAAATACTGTTGAACTTTGACTTAAATTTAAATATAGTCTAAACTGACCTAATGGTCTAATGGTAAAACACTTGGATTAAGCGCATAGACTTGGTTAGAGATCACAGGTTCAAAACTCACTTGATACATAAGAATATTTCCTTATCTTTTTTTTTTTCTTTTTCAAACTCTACGTATGGCCACATGTGAAGCCATCATTGAGCTACGTGTTTGAAATTAACATGTGGAGTTTTGTGATTCATCTAAACAACACACTTTATTTCCCCATTTTCCTTCTCCCCTTTCCTTTTTTCCCCCTTACTTTCTCATTTTAAAAAAAGATTATACTGCCAAACGAAGAAGGGGGAGGGAATTGGTTTTTTGGAAAAACCACATAGAAATAAGGGAATTCATTTTCATACATACGCACACAGAGGAGGGTTTCTTATTTAAAAAAAAAAAAAACACAGCATACGCAAAAGGGGACCTACTCTTGAAAACAAGAACAAATCTCTCTCTCTCTAGAAACCGATCCCCTTTCTCTCTCTATTGTCTCTCTCCTTCTCTCCATTATACTCTCTCACTTTCGAATCTCACTCAGCCTCTCCTTCTCTCTCAACTAAATCTCTCGACCTTCAATCTCTCTAACACCTAATACGCAGCCACTCATAAACCCTCCTTAGCTATATGCACAACCACACGAGCCACCCCTTCACATATACGCAACCTAACTAAACTAACTCCTTCACTCTCAGCCTCTCTCTCTCTCTCTCTCTCTCTTTTACACCTAATCTACACCATCGATACCAAACACCCATCCGATGACCCCATCTTCGCTACTGGTTGCAACACACAAGCGCGACCACTCCACCCTCATTCTTTCTCTCTCGACCTTTACCCCAAACCCACAACTACTACAACAAACCAACCCCTGTCACAAACCCACACATACTACCATTCCGAACATTAACCGCCACTACCAACCAAATTAAGCCTTATTACCACTCCTGGACCCCTTAAGTCCAATACGAAACCTACAAAATTACCTTCACCCACTCAAAATACACCTTGGAACAACCTCCGACGCACTACTTTAGCCATTGGACGCAATCCGTATTCGACCCAGTCCAACCTGAACCAGATCCAAGCCGTACTTTCTAACCTGCGAATAGCTTGGTCTATTTCTCCATTTCCCAATTTTGGTTTTGGTGTTGTATTATTTTATTTTTTTGTTTTTTATCATTTCATTTATCTATAAGGTGAATGTAATTGTAAGAAACAAAAAAAAATGAAGAAGAAGAAACAAGCAAAAGAAAAAAAAAAGAGAGAGAAAAACCAAAAAAGGAAAGACAAAAGAAAAAAAAAAGAAAAAGAAGAAAAAAAAGGAAGAAGTATTTAATTTAGTTTTATTTATTTATTTTCATGTTTTAGCAAAAAAAAAAACAAAGAATAACAAAAAAATAAAAATAAAAAGTAAGAGGAATAAATAATAAATAAATAAAAAATAACAATAAGTTTGTTTTATCACTTGGAAAATTGATTTTCCAAAAATAAAATAAAAATAAACCAACCATTTTCCAAACTAAGGTGTTTTATAATTTCCAAAAATAAAATCCAATTTAAGACCTTTTAGGAAATTTCTTCAAATAAATCAAAATGAGCAAAATTATAAACCCAATTAGTTTTCAAAATTAAAATAAATCAACTCGCTATGTTTTTGGTAAATGGACTATGGAAATCCGATCTCAAATAACGGGTATGTAGGCACTCGTACGTAAGTACGAGGCGACTTAAAATATGGAAATTTTTGTTTTTTTCCATTTTTGTAAATAGTTGTATAAATTAATTAATTTAGTCACTTTTAATATGATTAGTTGTTTAGAAATTAAAAAGGGTATAATTGAAAAGTGAAGTTAAATTCAAAAAGTTAAAAAGTGATACCTATTTAGGGTTTAATAAATTAGCCATCGAATCTAGATCCCTGGTTTTCAAAAAACCATTTTATAAAATGGTTTAATCAATAGACTAGTAGGTAAGTTATAACCAATTCACCCAATTGGTTATAACTTAACTCTTTTTCCTGACTCTGGTCGGATGCAGACTCCAAAATGCTTTCAAAATGTAAAAAAAGCCGGTTTTCTTTAAACCCTAGTTGAGAGCCAGTACTAACGGGTAAGGGTTTAATGTTAATCGGTTTAGTATTAATCGGTTTAGAGAAAACTTAATTTAAAAAAAAACTAAGAGGGTGAAAAACCATGCTCAATAATTATATACATAGATATATATAGACATACACTAATGGAAGCACATACTTATATTATAGGTCGTTTTTAAGATTTCTTTTAAGACCCCGTTTCTAACTACCTATTTCATTAACATTTAACAAAATAAAACACTATTTTCCTTATTAGTAAAAATATAAAAAAATATATATTATCTCCATTATTGGTAGAAAGGAAAATGAATTTAACCTTACTAGTAAAATAAATATAAACATATACAATGTGTCCTTTTTATTTATTTCTAACTACATTTAAGTTCTCAAATAGTTTAGAGAGATAATGTACAACTATTTTAATATTTATATGTTATTTGATAAATACCAAGAAAAAGAAAAATGAATATGGCCTTACTAATAAAATAAATATGAATATGGAGAATGGATAATTTTATTTTTCTTTTATTTTTTAAATTATGAATTCATTCTTTTTTTTTTTTGGGTAAAGTGAAGCAATATTGTTAAACATAAATAAAAGGAGTTCCAGACAATAAAACAACAAAATAACTGAAATACAAACAATCATCCTAGGTCTAAGAAATACACAAGAGTAGAAAAAAGATCAAAAACAAAAACTGGGGCTATTGTATAAAGCTTCAACTACAAGTCCTTCAGGAATTGAACAGAAGAAGAACTTGAAAGAGTTCTCTTGGCAAACCAGTCCATAACTTTGTTAACTTCATAGGGTACCCAACATGGTGAAACAAAATCAAAACCATTAAACTCGGGAGCAGTTGATGCATGTAAGTTTGATCTCTTGCACCCTTCCTTTCTAGCCTCTTCCACTAGATTTACAACTTTAATCTAATCCGTCTCTAGGATAATCTTGTTTAAACCTAACTGTTTTGCTAATTTCAGTCTGTATTGTATTGCTCTTAGCTCGGCTTCTACAAGAGTTGCTGACCCAATTTTTCTATTTTAAACCAGCAATCACTTTCCCTTAATAATTTCGGCATATCACAACAACACCTGCTAGAATTCTATCTCATCGATAACACCATTAGAATTCACTTTTACTTATCCCCCATTAGGCTTTTCTTAAGTCAATTAACTTTCTAAGGAGTCTTTTATCGATCTAGCTCTTCTCATAGTCTGCCACCATTCCCATGCTTCAGCTTTTAGTTGTGTTATCCAGTTCTCACCTCTTTCATCTAGTTTAAAGATCCTTTGATTCCTTTCTCTCCAAATACTACGAATGGCAAAACAAACTAAGTTGGCCTTTGGTATATCCACTTTTCTCCAATCAATTTTCCTGACGCTTAGCATCTTTTTTAGGAGCTCTCTCCAATTATGATTCTCCCTTCGACACTCCAACTTTGTGATATTAATCGATGTCCACACCAGATTAGCCACTATATACTCTAATAACAAGTGTTTAATGAACTTGTTTTCATTGCTACATAAAATACACTTCAAATCTATTTGTTAACCTCTTTTGTTTAAGTTGTCTTTTGTGACCCCTCCATTATGTAAGCATCTGTAGACTATAAATTGTATTCTTGGTGTTGAAGGAATTTTTCACACCCAACTCCAGTCCTCTTGTTTTTTATTTGTATTATTTTTTCATTACAACAATTTATAAACTTCTTTAGAGGATACCTTACCATTTAAGTTATAGGGCCATATACAATACAATATTCTCTAACCTCCTTTTTTATTTGGTCATCTAATGGATATCCTATGGCTTCCTCATCCCACTCCCCAATCCCCTTCCAAGCTTATGCCAATAATAGTAGCTCCGTTCCTCTCTTAATTGGGTTGTTAAGCCAACTTCGAATCGGTCCGTCTTTTGACCATTTACTTGTCTAGAAATTTATATTTTTCTTAATCATCATCCTCTAGATAAGCTTGTTCTCAAGCCAATGTCGATTCCTCTTGATGTACTTAAATAATGAAAAACCTTTGTTTCTCTTGAATTTTCCCTCATGGAATTTGTATTTCTACCTAAATAATTCTGCTTCATAGTTGTTTACTTATCCTCAATTTCTAAGCCATCTCGACAAAGTTAGTGTCATTTCTTTTCACCAGGTCAAATAAACCAAGACCATCATCATCCTTAGATTTCTTAGTTTTGTTCGATGTAATCCAATGAATTCTTCTTCTTTCAAATTTTCCCTACAAAAAATTCCTATAATTATCTCTACTTTTGAGAGAATAGACTTGGGAACATATGCCGCTCACATATAGTAATTTGTTATCCTATCCAAAGTCGATGAGATGAGCACTTCTCCTCCCTCCATTGATAACATTTTAGACTTCCACCCTGCTAGCTTACGTCTTGTCTTTTCTAACATTAAATCCTAGTTAGTTACACTAAGTTTTCCACCTTCTTTCAAATGAAAGCCTAAATATCTACTGAGGTTTTTCTTAGTTTCCATCCCTAAGTTGCTTTACACAAAGTCCCTGGTCCATTTACTAGTATCCCTAAAAAAAATAACACATGAATTCCTTTATTCACCCTTTGGCCACGCATATTTCTATAAATCTATAGGACATTCATCATAGTTCTCACATTCCTCCCAATGGCTTCTCCTATCATAATGATGTCATCCGCAAAAAGTAAACGCAACAACCTTAATTTACCACCTTTGATCTTAATTGGCATCCATTCTTTCTCTTCTACCAAGGTATGGATAACTTTATTCAACATTTTCAAAGCAATGATAAATAGGTACGGGGATATTGGGTCCCCTGTTTAAGGCCTCTACTAGCCCAAACTTTGTTTAACATTGCCTCATTTAGCATTACTTGATAGTTGACCATAATAAGACAAGTGCTAATGAGTTTAATCCATCTTTTCGAGAACTTTAGATATTCAAGGGCATGGATGATAAAGTCCCACTCAATTATATCATATTCCCCTTGACAATCAAATTTAATCAAAACCCATTCTTCTTTCCCCTTTTTTCTTCCAAAATTGAAGAGAATTTCTAAAAGCAAAATAACATTATCTCTTGTTGCACGTCTTGATATGAGGCTTGATTGATATAGGCTAATTATCTCATTTACATGCAACCTTAATCTATTTACAAATATTTTACCTATAATTTTGTATATTGTAGAATGTAAATTTATTGGCTAAAAATTTTTAACTTGACAAGCCACCATCATCTTTAGAAGTAAATGATAGGAATCAAACCATTGGACTCTTGAATTAAGCCTAAACTCAAGGGTTGGAAAATATGGTTAAGCGAATTCTTTCCTTACAACCAATCCTAGAGTCTGAGTTGCTGTAAAGTGTCGACCTGATACCCTGGCCGAGTCGAACCCTCTTGTATATAATAAACATCGTTAGTTACCAAACCGACCATCAGCTTAGCTAACCTGAATATGACCTATATTAAAAGTATCTGAAGTGAATTTATGTCGAAAGAGTCATTTGTTCGGCTTGGTATGATCAAGTTATTACCCCTACTTAGCATCTCAGCTCGGTAGAAACCAAGTTAATTGTAGAGAATTGTCTTTCCTACCAAGAAGTCATCCACCCATGGTAAGCTATGTATCTAAGCACACACGTAATAGAATCCTCCATATAGAATGCCCGCTTTTGATGAATTTTCCATTGTACCATTTATTACTCCTTATACATTACTCCTTTTAAATGCTACCCCTTTGTCTTTTACCATTTAAGGCAAGTTACCCTAATTTTTGGGTATTAATACCCATTATACATGTAGCCACTATTAGCATTATTATCAATACACTGAATATTCCCCTTTGTGAACATTGCCCTCATTAACTTATTTACTCTTTCACTCTAATCTTAACCCTTAAGTAAGGTTAGGTGGCAAGTAACCTCATCGGACTATTTTGTGTGTCATATGAAATTGTGCCACGAGTACTTAGAAGTTATACTGATGCGTCATATCCTTTGGAGTTGTTCGTAGATATGCTTAACTCCTTTCTTTTTTGTTCTTTCGTGCGCATTCCATCACCCATTTCAAGCTTTTGGAAAACTTGGACCAATTCTTGCAGCTGTCCTTGCCTATTCTTGTTCTTGGTCCGCATCATCTTAGCATTAGAGTGATAGTTTCGTTTTGGGTAAGTTGTATTATAGTTTTGAGAACTAGTGTTTGTTGTTGTAATATGTTAAATTTGTAAAGAGAATCCCTGAAGTATTTGAGTAATTAGTAGAGTGTAGTAGTTTATTCTTGAGTATACTCTGTTTTGTCTTGTTTCAGATATCTAAAAACAGGGCAAGTTCTGTGTTAGTGGTTTATTTGTCAATGTTGTTGTTACTATACTACAACTTAGTTAGGCGTCTGTGTAAAGAACGTGCATGTTGTTTGATTTAGGAGAAATAGTGTCAGTTGTAACTCAAATTTATCGATTGAAATCAAATTTGTTGAGGAAAATGACAAACCTAAGTGTTAATGCTAGTATTGGGGATAACAACAGTGATGTTGTCTACCATAGCTAATAATCCCAAGATAACCCTAAGAGTACAGACGAGAGACTTAATGAGGTAGCCAACCTCTTAATTGATTTAACTAGAGTGGTTCACGCATTGGCTTATCGACCTACCAGGGCCATATATGTCATGCCTCAAAGTAGTAGAGTTATAACAGTCTCGTCGTGCAAACCATTCTAGGATAAAAGCCGACCTTTCAGCCGTTATCTTATAACTAATTTACACAAGGCGTTCACAACTAACCCGTTTTGAAGTAAGCAGTTCATAAATAAACTTGTTATTTACCTATGAAATTATGAAAAATACATATTTACATTAAAATAATCTAAGTATGTTTACAAGATTTAGTAGCCTAATCATAATTTACTTGAGAAATGCATAAATTATTACTAAAAGCTTTAAAAATAGAATCTACACTTGAAAGTATAATTGATCCTTATATTTTTATTCTCACTCCCTAAGATCCAGCAGTTGTTAACTTTAGGGTAACTATATGGCCGCTTCTTAGCTAGCATCTACAATAACATTTACAGGGATGTAAGCAACTAACCACTCAGTAAGTTAGGACAAAGACTTAAAACTATATAACAAACACAAGTAAGGTTATCAATTGAATTAATTAAATGCAATGCATATACAAGTAAATGCTATCACAAGACGTTGTTCGATCCATTGTAAGATTAGAAAAATTAAACTAGCTCTAATCCAGATTGAGAAGTTTTCGTTTAATACAACAGCTCACGACTAAACCCAGGCTTATGTAATGGAGATATCATTGCTCTCGCGATTACCTTCGAACCATTAACTTCACCCTTATCATGATTTCTTCGCTTGTCACTTAGTTCGACTGAGGATGAAGAAATGACCTATTATGCCATCTAACACTATCCCTTTTGAAGGGGTTGGTATTTGCTCGGATAACCCTAATGTTTCTCTTAATGGGTTGTTATGCAGATTTGATTTAGAATTATAAGTTATATATTTAGTTAAATCTGGTTTAAGGTGTTCAATTATTTCAATAAATCATACAAATACAAGCTAGAGTAATAAACTAGAATTATATCATTAACTCAGAAACAAATACATATACATAGTCAACTATCTAACAAATATAATCAAGTATAATTTCAAGCTTTCGAGTACTGTAAATTAGTACTCCGAAATATATTAACGTATTAATCCCAACTTACCTAGATTCCCTACTTGCTCGCTCAAGTTGTGACTCGCACAGGCTATTACCAATAATCCCTATAATACAAATATTATTTTAGTTTCTACATAACTTCTATAGATAGATTTTGTTCTAAAATTCTTATTGTTATCTCCAGTTTAGGTTTTATTATACCTCATTATTTAGAGTTTTAAGTCTTTTACAATTACTTTTAATTTAGGTTAGGTTCTTATTCAATTTTCAAATCGATTTCTAATTTAGGTTTTAATTTAGTTTCTAATTATGGGTTATATAGGAATTCTAAAAACTTATTTCGAATCATAATATGAAATTAATCATATTATAATTGGGTATCCTAAACATTATATTTGGTCTCTAAATAGTATTATAGTCTATACGGTATACTATAAATCCTAATTTAACTACCAATTTGGCTCCTGATGTAAGAAAAATTTATATTTTTTATATAATTATATAATTTATATTTCATGTCAGATTTGTTTTATATTAATGTTATTATAATATTGTCAATTTTGACATAATATTTTCTACTCATTAATTTCTTATATTTACAAATTATGTGTTATTATATAATTCACTCTTGAATTACTTATTTAATACTTTTGACACTACATACATCATCCTTCATCATCCAATAACATAACAAATATCTAATTATATCTTAAATCATAATTTTATACCTAATTATCCTAAATTACAAAATTAACTTAAATATATTCTTTCACCTACATATTTAGTACATATTAGATATATAAACGCTAGGTAAATGTATAATAATTAGTATCTAAGCTTTATTAAAGCTACAGAAAATATATTATACTTAGTAAATTATGGTTTTTGTATTATGATCATGAAAAGTATTAAGATAGTTTAATATATATTATTTTTCGTTATATTGATTTTAGGTTCAATTTTGCTAAAAATTAGCTTAAATTAGGTAAATGACCAAATTAAATTATAAGATTCAAACTAAATATTCCCAAAATTATAACTAAGCTTTAGAATTTATTACAAATTAGATTCATTAAGGAATTTAATTAAAAACCTATTATTTCTTTCATACGAAAAACAGGGCAGATTCAACAAAATAATTTTAATAAATACTAAAAGTATAGTTTATCAAAAAATATTTTTATTTAAATTAAATATATTATACAAGGAATATGTACACCAAAAATTAACTCGAAATAACATTATTTACTAATTTTGAAAATTCATACAAAATTCATTGAAATCAAGCCTGTTCTTAAGGAAACTATATAAGCACTTCTAATTTTTAAAAAATGGTTTGATATTTTAATTTTACATGTAAAAATATCTAGGGAAACCAAATTTTATAATTTTCCATGCATATTTGATATTTTTAGTAAATTAAACAAATTCAATAGAGAAATTGGAACTTACCAATTGAATAGCCTCTAGCCACCATCCACTAGCCACAGCGGTGGCTCTACCACTGTCGGCACCATCAAGTAGTGGATTTTCTGTCAGATGGTGGTAACCGTTCATTTTTAGCTGGCCGTTAGGTGTGAGTTCCTTTTATAAGCCTTAAATACATACAATTTTGTCTAATTTTACTAAAATTGGCTTTTCCTTTCTTCTATCCTCTTCCTAATTTTTTCTTGATTCTAAATTGATCAAAATAAGTTTTGATGGAGGTTTGCTAAATTTATAGAAGTGGTTAGGGTTTTTCTTTAATTTTCCAATTGCAATATGTCCCTTATCTCTTCCTTTTTCACTTTATATTTGGTCAAATCCTATTTGTTGAATTTCCATCTTCCATTTCTAGCTTACCACTCCTATGTTCTAGACAATTCCATGCTTTTTCATATTTTTTTATTTTTCTTTAATTATTTAGTATTATTTTAGCATATTTTGGATATTTTTGGTAATTTTGCATATTTTAACCTACACATAAATACATATATGGTATAAATAAATATTCATAAATATTATTTATATCATTTTATAATTTTTAGTATGCATATAATTTATCTCTATCAATTCATTAGCTATCGGAACTCGTTTTGCGTGTTTCAATAAATAACTAGAAATTTATTATAATAATTAATTATTTTCTTAAATTTGAATTCACAAGATTACTTTTAGTTATATTTCTATCTCTATTGAAAAATTTGTGCTCAATCTGATAATTTACTTGATTACTTTAAATTTCACAAACTAAATTCCAAACACTTGATTATGGATCTTATAGTACACAACACCCTATAAGCTGCTCAACTTTTCAGAGGATAGAACCTAGCTTGGCAAGCTTAAGGTAGAAGAGTTGGTGGACGAGCTTAATAAAGAATTGATTTAGGAGAAACGGATGATGTTGAAGAAGAAGAGTATAAAGAAAAAGAGTGAGTTAGAGCTCCATGAGCTGCCAACCATGTGAAGCTTTAGATCCTGAGCTTCAATGGGTTTGGAAATGCAGACGATTATTTAGATTGGGAGGAAAAGATAGAGCGCGTTTTTTATTATTACTAATATAAAGACTACGAAAAAGTGAGAACTGCTACTCTTAAGTCCTCAAGATATGTTGCCATGCAGTGAAATAACTTTCGTGTCATGAGAAAACGAGAAGGATATAGAGAGATTAATACTTGGCTTAAGATAAAGAGAATACTCAGAAACAGGTTTGTGCTGAATACCTATTTACAAGACACTTTTGTAAGCCTCATAATCAGCCACTCGAGGTTCCAATCGATTGAAGAATCCGATTGAGCCTAAATTATAAAGTAAAACTAGAAATATTAGTAAAAATGATCCCGTAAGTTTGGATTTAGAAAAATAAGTAATAAAATAAAAAAATATAAAATTTTCAAATTTTAAATATATTACTCGTTACTTATCGAAAATACCGAAAATATATTTTGATAATTAACAAATTACTAGAGATAAATTATATACACACTAAAAATCATAAAATAACCTAAATAATATTTAGAAATATTTATTTGTACTGTATATAAATTTACATGTAGGTAGAAATACACATAATTACTTAAAATACGAGAAATATGCTAAAATAATACTAAATAATTAAATAAAATCCATAATTAATTAAGGAAAAATAAAGAAAAATTAGAAAAAAATAAGGAATGATTCAGATTTGGGTCGTGGCAGCTAGGGAAAATAAGAAAAAAATTAGCCAATTAAATTAGAACAACACAAAAGGTAAATTGGAAGAAAATAAGGCAATTGTCTAATCAAATTAATGCACAGTAATTCCCCAAGATCTCTATAAATATCCCAAATTTTTCAGAAGCTCATCTTGGATGTTAGGAAGCTTAGAAAATTAGAGAGAGGTGAAATTAAGAGTAAATTAGGGTTTTATAAAAATTTAGCAAAAATTTATACAATTGGGGCTTCTAAGGAAAACCTAAATTCAACGAGCAGCTGGGAGTGGAAAACCACCACCACTACATGATGGTAGCAGCACCTAAGTGGGCCGACACACCTATGGCCACCGACAGTGGTTGGAGTCACTCAAATTGGTAAGTTCGATTTTGTGTAATTTTATAAAAATAGTAAATATTATTAGAAAATTATGAATTTTATTATTCTGAAATATTTTAGTATCTAGTTTTTAGGAAAAATATTATTTTGATGAAAATATATCCCGTGATATATGATCCTTAAGAAATTATGCAAAACCAAACATGTTTCGGTTTAGAAATAAATGACCTTAGGAGTATAGTTTTGAGCCTAAAATTTTTGCATAGATTACTTACCACAAAGCCCTTTTTCAAAAATGAATTTTCGAAAATTTTAGATAATTTTTAGGCCTTAAAATGAGGTATAAAATGGGTAATTTATAGTTAATTAAGTAATTAAATGGGTAATTACTGATTTGATATACAATTATATGTTATAGGATGTTGAAATCTGATGAAATATGATACTTATAGCATTTAAAGTGTTAGATTAGGGTAATTATGTAGCAAATAAGTAATAGGAAAAATAGTACATTTTAAGTTAATTTGGTAATTTAGGGTAATTAGGTTCAAAATCTGATTTGGGATGAATTTAGATATTTGGAATGTTATTTGATATCGAGAGATGATATTTGAAGTGATGAGAATATTAGATGTACACAATTTGTACACATTAGGTGATAATGTGTAATATGTAATTATGAGAAATTAATAATTAGGAAAATATTGGTTAGAATTGAAATTATGATAATAATAGGAATATATAATAAATCTAATAAGAAACTTAAATTAGGATAATTATATGAAAAATGTAAGATTTTTTTATAACAAGGGTGAATTCGGTAATTAAATTAGGATTTTGGTATACCGCACGAACTAGAATACTGGTTAAAGACTAAAAATGATATTTAAGATATTCAAAGATAATGCGATTGATTTCACATTATGGGTTGGAATGATTTCTTAGGGTGTACCTATAAATTTCTAATAAAAAAACCGAGTTAAAAACCTAATTTAGAAATTAATGCGAAAACTGAAACAGAACTTAAAACGATTCAAAAAGAATTGTAAAAGATTTAAGACCTAGATAATTAAGTATATTAAACCCTAAACAAAAGGTAATAATAAGCATTATAAGATAAAACTAACCTATAATAGTTATATGAAAAATTGAAACCACGTTTGCGTTATAGGGATGATCGGCAATGGCTTGAGCGAGTTAAACCTCCAGTGAGTAAGCGAAGAGTCGAGGTAAGTTGGGATTAATATAGTGTTGTATTTTGGATGCCTGAAATTGTACTTGATTATGCTTGTTCTGAGCTGATGATACGATTTTTGATTTGCTGCTTAGCTTGTATTGTATGATTTGTATGAAATGATTGATCACCTTAAACTGGATCTAATCAAATATATAACATGTAATCATAATCGGACTTGCATAGCAGCCCATTAGGGGAAACCTAGGATTCTTCGGCCAAATATCAACTCCTTCAAAAGGGATAACGCTGGATAGTATAATGGGTCCCTTCTTCATCCTTAGTCGAACTAAGTGACAGGTGAGGAGGTCGCGACAAAGATGAAGTTAATGGTTCAAAGGTAGTCGCAGAAAGAGCGATGTCTCTATTGCACAAGCCTGGGTTTGGTCTTGAATTGTTGCATTAATGGCAACTCCTTAACCCGGATTAGAGCGAGTGTAGTTTCTCTAATCTCACGATGAGTCGGATAACGTCATGCGATGATATTTGCTTGAACATGCATTGCACCTAATAAGTTAGTTGATAACCTTGTTTATATTTGTAGTATAATTTTAAGTCCTTCATCCTAACTTACTGAGCTGTGGTTGCTCATATCCTTATAGACGTCGTTGTAGGTGCTAGCCAAGAAGCGACTTATAACTACTCTAAAGCTAGCAACTGTTAAATCTTAGGGAGTCAGGAAAAACATTTGAAGAACAGACATGTATTTTTAAGGTCTAAGCTCTTATCTTAGAATTTTTTATTTCTGAATAATGTATTAACTAGGAAATAGATTACGATGAAATGTTGTAAACATTAATTGTAATAACTGAATTCTAGTGTATATATATATATATTCTTACTTTCTTAGGTAAATGATTTATTTAAATTACAAATTGTTTACTTTAAAACGGATTAGTCGTTGACTCCTTGTGTAAATCGGGTCTAGGATAGCGGTTGTAAGGCCAACTTCTATCTTAAAACGGTTTACATGATAGGGTTGTTACAACTCTACCGCTTTGAGGGGTGACAATTTGTTCGACTTTAAGAGTTGAGGAAAAGAGGCCAAACTATTGATGAGTATGTCCAAGAATTCTAAATACTTATAATTCTCTGTAAAGTGGAGGAAACATCAGCACGAATAGTCTTTAGGTTCCTTACTAGTTTGAGAAGTGATATCTGAAACATTGTGGAACTTCAATAATTTAATACAATGGATGAAGCTATACGGATAGCCCAATGAATAGAAAGGCAGAGAAGAAATAAAATGCCAACCCAACCCCCAACGAGCCAACTTAGCCAAGGAAGTTACCGAGCTCAATCAAGTATCGAGCTAACCGGAAAGGTAGATGTCCAAGCTAAATAGAAGGACCGACCTAACAGTGATGTGCTAATCCAAACATACGAGAAGTGACAAGGATCTAAAAGGAAAATGAGCTAAATCAATTGCTTTAAGTGCCAGGGATTTGGACATATGGTTACTCGGTGTTCGAATCAATGAACCATGGTCATTAAGGAAGACATCCCAAAGCTTGACGTAGATAGTATATATGAGGAGCCTAAGGAAGAGGAAGAAGTGGGAGGAGAGAATGACACTAAGGTTAACTTGATTGAGGAAGATGTGCTTGTAAAGGACTTGAACAAGTTAATCCTAGTTATCCGGTGTACAATGAGTTTGGAACCCTCACATGAGAAGGAGGAGAGAGAAAACTTGTTTCATATCACGTGTAAAGTAAATGATTAATCACGTGCACTCATTGTAAATAGTGGTAGTTGCACCAATATGGCATCGGTCGATCTGATTAAGAAGCTTAAGCTACCGACCACTTCATATCCGAAGTCATATAAGTCACATTGGTTGAACAAGAAGGGAGCACTACATATGACTTAACAAGTATTGCTGTCGATCTCAATCGGAAACTACTTTGATGAGATTCTCTGTGACATGTTGCTCATGTGCGCATCACATGTGCTATTAGGTTGACTATGGCTTTTCAACTGAAAAGTTATGCATAATGGGTATAAGAATACCTATGGATTCGAGAAGGATGGAAGGAAGGTTAGTTTGAACCCAATGGCACCGAATTAAGTTAACAAATTGCAGGCTAAACTTGCCTAAAGATCCAAGAAGGCTTTAATATTGAGCAGAGCCGAGCTCTGAGAAGCTATAAAGGCCGATATGCCAACTTTTATGTTGGTCAAGATGCTACCAGAGTTAAAGGAGTAAACTGAACTACTCATGAGGTGAGAGGATTGTTGGACAAATATGCTGACCTGTTTCTAAATAGTTACCTGAGGGATTACCCCCATTCGAGGCATAGAACATTGTATTGATTTAACACCTGGCGTCGCCCTGCCGAACAAGCCGACTTATCATATGAGTCCTGAACAGGCTTCTGAGCTTCAATAACAAGTCAATAAACTTCTGGAAAAGGGCTATGCAAGGGAAAGCCTCAACTCCTACGCTGTGCTGGCACTCTTTATGTCGAAGAAGGATAATACCTGGCAAATGTGTGTCAATAGTCGAGTAGTGAACAAAATCACAATTAAATACTAATACTTTATCCCTAGACTGGACAACATGTTGGATGAATTGAGTAAAGCTAAGGTATTTAGCAAGATTGACCTGAAAGTCTGACTACCATCATATTAGGATGAAGCTGAGGGATGAATGGAAGATTGCTTTTAAGACCTGACATGGCATGTACCAGTGGATAGTCATGCCTTTCGGATTATCAAACGCCCTAAGGACTTTTATGAGGCTAATGAAATAAGTTCTAAGAGATTTGATAGAAAGGTTTGTTGTTGTCTACTTCGATGATATCCTTATCTATAATGTTGATCCAGCAATGCATACTGTACACCTCAGAGTTGTTTTTGATGTCTTATAAGTAGAGAGACTATTCGAAAACTTAAAGAAATGTTGTTTTTGTTAAGAAGAGGCTATCTTCCTAGGATATGTAGTTGGTGAAAGTGGATTGAAAGTAGATGAAGAGAAGGTCCGAGCTATTGTTAAATGGCTAACCCCGACTTCCTATGCCGAATGATAAAAATCAACCCCTTGGACTAATTACCCACAGCCAAGCTAGAAGACTCTAAGGATTTACTCAATAGATACTAGCTCAAAGCTATATCCGAGGTAGAGATTCTTATCCTAAATTGATTTCCTACCGACATGATTGCCAAACCCTCACTTGTATCAAACCTGCTTTTGCCCGGTAGCTATGCTCTAATCCAAAAAAAGCCCAAGCCATGCCGAGCTCCTAAGCTGACCACAGATATCAGACTCCAACTCAATTTGACTTCTCTACAGAACTAATTAAGCCCCAACCTGATCCAAATCAAGTCAACCCTTAACTATATATCCTTTCTCTCACTTTAGCTCACCTGTACCATATTTCTAACGTCTAACTACTATGTGACGCGTGTTTTCTAGCATAACATTTCAGAAGGATTCTTTGCTTTTTCATACCAGATATTTTTTGTTTCTTTTACCCCTTTTAGTATGTTGTATGTAAACTAATTGTAAGGATACTTTTTGTCTTTTCATACATGTAAAATAGCCCTAATTGATGAGTATATAAACCCCAACTTGTTTGTATGCAGAGAATGATAATCCATATCGGATTATTATTTAAGTTTTACTTTAAGCAATCTTAGTGTTCTCACTATCTTTTAACCCTTATTTATTCCCTTTAGCAAAAAGTAGTGGCGAGTGATCCTTCAGTTCTGATGGGGATCAGCCTCTGACTACGTCCAAGCCGAGCCGACCCTCCGGAAGAAGATGCTAACCTTTTCTAACCAAGGAGAAGAAAAGGAGCCACTCGACAACAAGTTTGTTGTCTGCCGAGAAGACGAGAGATTATATAGCTGAGCACTTGGATCCAAAGAACCACTCGAAACTGACTTTAGAACTTGACAATTGTGGGTCAACCTCTCTGGTGTCTCAACCAGGCATTGCGTGACATCAAGAGCTCCCCCTCGAACCCGGACATCTAATTGCCGACCCTGTCCAGTTTGGATCCTGCTCTTTCCTAGACATGCCAAGTGATTGCATGTCAAGTTCTATAAAACGTACAATTTTGTATTCTTATATATGTTTTCCTTCATTTAATTTATGGGCCTGATTCTTTAGGGTTTTAAGGCCTTATACTTTATTTACGGTTTTGCTATTAGGATTTAGAGCTTACTATAAATAGCAACATTTGTATTAATAGAGACAGATACATATAGATACAAACATATATATATATATAGTGAAGCTTTCCTCTTTCGAGCAAAGCTGTACTTAAACTAGTAGAGCTTGTGTTTGTTAGATTATTGAGCATCGATTACTCTCTTTAATCTCTCCCGTGTTCTTATTAATCTTATTCTTAGGATTGTGGTGAACCCCTTCATTTGAATCGATTAATAAGTTATATCTAACCCTCATTTGAATCCCAAGCGACATTTTGTGTTCGTGAGTTGTATTGAACTCTATTTTAAGCTTAAACCCCTAATTGTGTTTATGTCTTGATGAATTATATTCATTCACATTTACCATAAAAAACTTTCATATTCTTCATACCCATTTTTTCCTTTGAAATCCCGAATACCCATTTTGGGTTATCGACCTGCTGCTGTTTCTTTGATCCTAATCAAGTTTAGATCGGTGTGTCATATCTGATAGATTGTAGCCTGAGTAGGATCGAATGGTGTGTTATGTCCATTCAGTAGCTACCTGAACTTTGCTAACTTTTCTTTTGTTCCTTTTGGATACTTCGTTGTGGTACTTCTCCGTGTGATGACCCTCGGAGACATATCACTGAAGTGAGAAGTTTTCACGGATTGACATTATTTTACTGACATTTTATCCAAGGATTTAGTACCATTGTGGCACCTCTGATTGACTTGACAAAGAAAAATATAAAGTTTAAGTAAGGAGAGAAAGAGGAGAGGAGTTTTGCCAAAGTGAAGAGGAGGTTGATCACTGCCCCAGTCTTGACTTTACTTGACTTTGACAAAATGTTTGAGCTTGAATGTGATGTGTCAAGTGTTGCCATTGGGGCTGTGTTGATGTAAAAAGGTTAACCTGTCACCTATTATAACAAGAAGCTCAAGAGAGCACAATTAAACTATTCTATATATGACAAAGAACTTTTGGCCCTGATCCGTGCTCTTTGCTTATGGCAACTTTATCTTCTACTAAAAGAGTTTGTCATATACATAGATCATGAGTTCCTAAGATACTTACAGAGATAATCCAAACTTTTTAAATGACAAGCCTAATGAATTGAGTTCTTAGAGGATTTACCTTTGTCATTAAGTACAAGCACGACAAGGCAATGTAATTGCCAACGCTCTATTAAGAAGACATGTTCTTTTCATTAAGCTGCAGACCAGATTGTTAGGTTTTGCTAACATGAAAGAGCAGTATCATAATGATTCTCATTTTAACCTTATATATAAGAGCTATGGAGAGGGAAGAGCGGTAGATGAATACCATGTAGATGATGGTTATTAGTTCAAAGGAGGTAAGTTATGTATGTCGACCTGTTTGATGAGAGAGTTGTTGATAAGAGAAGCTTATGGTGTAGGACTCTTTGGACACTTTAAAGAGTGAAGAACATACCGGTTGTTGAATGATAGGTTCTTTTAACCTAGAATGAAGCATGACGTACATCATGTGATTGAGAGATGTACTACCTGTAAGAAAGCAAAGAGCTGAACAGAGTAGGAGAAAGTAATGCCTTTGCTCGTCCTGACCAAATCATGGGTTGACCTAAGCATAGACATTGTTTTCGGACTACCCTGAACTTTTTGTGGTAAAGGTTCTATAATGGTTGTCGTGGAAAGGTTCAACAAAATGGTACATTTTGTGCCCTGTACCAAAACTAACAATTCTTTAGCTATTGTTTCTTTATTTTTGCAGGAAGTAGTTTGCTTGCACGAAATGCCAAGGAGTGTGGTGTCAAATCGCAACCTAAAATTTATGAGTCATTTATAGAGAACCCTTTGATGTCGAATAGGAACTAAATTGATGTTCAAAACCTCTTACCATCCCCAAACCAATGGCTACACTAAGGTGGTCAACCATACCTTAGGATTGCTACTTCAAGCTACAATGAGGAAGAACTTAACTGATTGGGATGTCTGCCTACCTATGGTCAAATATGCTTACAACAGGACAGTACATGCTACTATTGGGCACTCTCCATTTGAGGTTGTTCATGGTCTTAACCTCGAACTACCCTTTAATCACACCCTAATGCCGCTCATTAATCTAAAAGATCCTGAAGTAAGAACTCAACCTCAATCCATTTAACATATCTATCAACAAGTCACACAACAAATTGATCGAGCTATAAGAAAACTAAAGAAGAAAGGCAAGGGAAGGAAAACTAAGCAGTTTCAGCCCGGAGACTAAGCATGGTTGTACCTGAGTAAGGAAAGATTCCCTAGTGAGAGGAAGAACAAATTGTTTGCTCGAGCTGAAGGACCGTTGATACTCTAGAAGGTCAATTATAATGCCTACTAACTTGAGATTCCAGAAGACTTCGGAGTGTTAAATGTGTTAAATGTTGCCAACCTTAGTCCTTACTTATCTGAGAAAACTTGGACGAGGACTAATCGGATTTGATCCCAAATCCTAATCAACCTGAAAGGGATGATGGGAATTAGACCATCAGACCTTTGACTCGAGCCCGAGTTCTAGGGTTGGAAACTATGGCTAGGTAAGTTCTTTCCTTATAACCAATCTCAGAGTCCAAGCTATTGTAAAGTGCCGACCTGATACCCTAGTCGAGTTAAACCCTTTTTTATTCAGTAAACGTCGCTAGCTATAGACCAAACCCTCATTTAACCATTAGCTTAGCCAACCTTAATCTAAGCCATACTAAAAGTGTCCAAAGTGAATTTAACCCAAAAGAGTCATCCGCTCGGCTTAGTACAGTTGAGTTATTACCCTTGCTTAGCACCTTAGTTCAGTAGAAACCAAGCTGATAATGGAGAATTGTCTTTCTTACCAAGAAGGCGTTTGCCCATAGTAAGCCATGTGTCCAAGCACCTACGTAATATAATCCTTCGTATATAATACCTACTTTTGATGAATTTTCCATTGTACCTTTTATTATTTCTTTTACATTACTCCTTTTAGATACTACCTTTTTATCTTTTACCATTTAAGGTAGGTTACCCTAATTTTCGAGTATGAATAGTCATTATACATGTAGCTGCAATTAGCATTATCATCAATATACTAAATATTCCCCTCTGTGAACATTGCTTTTGTTAGCTTGTTTACTCTTTTACTTTTATCCTAACCCTTAAGCAAGGCTAGATGACAAGTAGTTTTACCGGACCATCTCGTACGTCTTATCGAGTTGTATTGTGAGTTTTTGGAAGTTCTACCGGTACATTATGTCTTTTGGAAATGTTCATGGATCTGCTTATCTCCTTTCTTTTCCATTCTTTCACACACATTCCATCACCTATTTCAAGCTTTTAGCAAGCTTGAACCTACCTCTATGATCGGCCTTGTTTGTTCTTAGTCTCAATCTGCATCAGTAAGACTATCAATGTTCGGTTGGCCTCATATAGTATTTCCTTTTCTTCCAAAACTCCATCACCGTATTACATATTGCTTCTTACATAATATCCCAATAGGCTTTATAAAATTGGTTGTAAAGACCATACACTCTCGAAGCTTTTTGGTTTCTAATACTTTACAAGGTTTCCTAATTTCCTCTCTAGTCTATTCTTTCTCACAATCTTGGATAACCTTAGATGGGATCCCCTTTCTTTCACGAAGTCTCATCGCTAGTAAACGACAATAAACCTCCTTCTCTATCTTAAATAATCTATGGAAATATTCTTAAACAAGATCCTTAATCCCTTCTTTGTCATATATCCATTTCTTCCCTTATTGTGCAGAGGCACAAGCTGATTTTTTATCTTATACTATTAGTGCTTAAGTGGAAAAACTTTGTATTTTTTTCTTTAGCAATAATTTATGATGCCCTTGCTTTCATTACTTGTAATTTTTCCTCCTGTTGCTCTATCCTTTTCAATTCTTCTTTTAGGAGCTTCTCTTTATCTAGTTGCTCTTGGCCATGCCTCCTCGTGATTTTCTTCCATACAACCTCCAGTTCCTTTAATGTCTTCTTTTTTTTTTATATGAATAAAACTAAAAACTTCATTGTTCCATTTTTTCATACATTCCATTAGGTCATCTAGGTCTTTAGGTATCTTAATTATCGATTTTCTTCAATTTTGTTTGATCATTAATTTAAAATCTTTATGTTCAAGTAATATAGGTTGGAACCAAAATGGTTTGTCATGAATAGGTTAACTTCCAATCTTAGGCAACGTATTAATTAAAATGGGGCAAAGGTTCGACTAATGTGAAACTAAATGGAATACCTTAGTTTTAGGATATAAGCCCATTTCTATCCATTGGCTTAGGCCCTAATAATTTTGATTTCAATTGGATTTCTAATTCCTTAGTGCCTCTTCTACAAGTGAATTTTGAGCTTATAAACCTTAGGTTTAGCATTGGACATACATTTATGCAATCTTGATAAAGCTGTGTATGTGATTAACAATCAGGATTCCCCTCCCCCCCCTAAACCCAATACACAATTCCTCCTCATTACTCAACACCTCATTAAAGTCTCCAACAATTAACCAAGGCTTACTAAGAGATTCTGACAAAGGTTCTAGTTTTTCCCATAGAACTTTCCTTATATGGAAATTAAGGGACGCATAAAGCAAATAGAAACAAAAAATAGCTAGAATTAAGTACCTGAATTTTTGTAAGGAATTGTTGTTGGGAGGAATGGATTTCCGTCACTTCTGTATCTTGGGAGTTCCAGAAAATAACAATTCTTTCACTGAATCCCTATACTTCTAAGCATAGTATGCTCTCCTACCCTAGAAAGGTCTTTAGCTCCTTTGTACCTCGTCTGTCCAGCTTTGACTTCACCATAATCAACATGGCGCTTCATGCTCCATTACCATATTTTTTATTGCCCTCTTTCTTTAGTAGAACCAACCCCTTTGGCACATCATGCCTAAATTTTGAAAGGATTCTTATGCATGTTCAACATGAATGTGTCCATTAGCTCTTCATTTCTCTTCTTCTAGACATTCTTATACTACTCTTGAACTTCAGTGGTTTATTAGCTTTTGTTAATTTCTAGATTCCACCTATATGGCTAGAAACTCATTTTTATCATTATTGTTTTCATTTTTGGTAATAAGAACATTTGACTCTTGTCTTCCATCATTTGGACCAAATACGGTATCTTTTATAGCTCCCTATATTTGTTGATACCTTGGCCACATATTTTGAAATTGGACCAATCTTTTCTCCAATCCTTTTAATGGCTACAATTGAGTATAACTCCAATAGTAATCCCCATATTCAAATCTAGACGGCTATTGAGTCAAATAAAGAAATCTTCAGACGAAAATCAAGTTCCCACTTATTTAATCCTATAAATAGTACATTTACGATCCATGAGCCATTTTGAATAACCTAGTCATAATCTCCCTTCATAGCAAAAGTTATTAGAAAGCATCATTTGCCCATGCAGGTAAGCTTAAATTCACTGAGGCCTTTCCACATCTTTCTCAACTTATCCCACATCATTTTATACCCTAGTCTAAAGCGTATCAACTTTGCAATTAAGGTAATCTTCAATGGTACATAGAGTATTTTCTTCTCAATTCTTCAAAACACTATACAACACTCGTCTTCCGCAGCTTTGTTGCTTAGATCCTTTTTTTTCTTTAACAACATTTTGATCCTCTTGCTATATTACCGTACGAGATCTTGACTCTTTCAGGTACATCATATGGTAAGCACTCGATACATTTAGCAGTACTAGATCTTTATAAGATATTTTTCCTCTCTTTTCCCTATGTTATTTCAGATTAATTTCCATAAAAAGATAAAAAGATAAGGGTAACAATTATTTTCATTTGTCATAGATGTCGATCTCTTTTTATTTCATTATAATTGATCATTTTCCTCGTCTTTGATCTTATTGTAATCCCCATAATCGGAACTTCTCGTAATTCATTCCAGTTTTCAAATATATTATATTATAAAAATAATATAGAACTGTTTTAATAATTATAAGTTATTTAATAAATACATCGTGGTTTTAAAAAATAAAGATTTGATTTGAGCACTAGTTTTTTTTCTAAAGTAAGCCCACGGCCGTACAGAAATCCTGTCGGATGATCCAAAATCCAAATGACAAAACCGCCCGAGCTTCTACCACCCGCAACAGCCTCCTTTTCTCCCGTGTCAGTTTCTATCTCTCCTCCTAATGCAATGGCCACCGCAACCGTCGATTCCACTAGCACCGCCCCTCCCGATGACCCTCCCAACCACCTCCATTTCCCTCTAATCGACCTCCGTCTCCTCTCCCAGACCGAACTCTACTCTCTCTCTCTCTCCACTACCTCCTTTTCTCCCTCTTCCCAAGATGACGACGTCCTCATTCCGAAGATTGACCGCTCCGTCTTCAACGAATCCGCCGGTAGCCGCAAACAAACCTTCTCGCGCCTCCGCCTAGCCCCCCGTAACAACCCTAACCATTTTTCCCGCCAAAACCCAAACCCTAATCCTATTTTCTCCGATCCCCAACCGTTACAGCAGGAAGACTCCCTCATTATCTCTCTCCTCAAACAACTCTTTGCCGTCAACGCCCCGGAGCACTCCTCACCGAGTACCGACATCACGAATGAAACCGGTCTTGTCTCGGTCCCTGTCCAGGTTCAGTTTAACGAATCTAATGTTGAAATTGATAATTCTAATTCCGCTGTGCATACTGTTCCGATCGATGTGGTTAGTTCTGGTTCTTTTAAGCGAAAGCGGGGCAGGCCTAGGAAGAACGAGGCATGGCAAGTTGAGATATTTAAGAGTGAATGTGAGAGAGAGAGATATAACGATAATGTGGTTAGTGATGATAGTAATGGGGAGAGTGAGAGAAAGGCTATGGAGTCTGTGTCGATCGAGGGTGTTGAGTTAGGGTTAAAGAAGCGGAAGCGGGGAAGGCCGAAGAAGAATGAGAAAATAGTGGAGGTTTTGGAGAGCGAGAGAGATGAGGATGATATTGCTTATGTGGAGAGTAAAAACGAGAGTGAGAGAGAGATGGTGCTTGAGAATGTCAAAGGGGTTGTTGTTGACTTGGTGTGGTTGGGGAAAATGGAGGATCCTTTTGAGGATGAGTTGAGGAGGCGGGCAGAAGGGTTGAGGAGCGAGGAGGAGTTGTTAAGGTTTTTGGCTGGGTTGGAGGGGGAATGGGCAAGTTGGAGGAAGAGGAGGAAGGTTGTTGATGCAGGTGCTTTGGGAGATGCCCTGCCTAGAGGATGGAAGGTTGTTGTAAGACTCAAGAAGAAGGGTGATCAAGTATGCTTAGGATCTAGCCGTTATATAAGGTGCTTGTCTGTTTAAATGAATATTTATATTTGTTGGCATCTTATGTTGTTGTGATTTTTCTTATCCAGGTTTATGTGTGTTTATCTATGTTATTTAAAGTTAAAGGTGGGCAAAGTTAGCGATTGCTGACATGTCACAATAACATGAACATGACAAAATCAAAGGGCATGATTATACAGACAAAACATTGCGAAATGAGAGACACTATTGGAACACGATAATAACACGATCTTAATGTGATGTGATTTTAATTAAATTTCATGTATTTTTGGTACTAACATGAATTCAATATGAAATGAGACACGATCTTGACCCACCAACATGAATTGCCACGCCTAGTGGTGGGTATGGGTGTGCACAAGGATGGCATCAGTGGTTCAATGCTTGATATGCTCATTTTGGACACGTGGTATGGAAACACAGATTCTTTACCAGTAGTGAATGAAATATAACTGTGCATTACGCAGGAATTATAAAAATGTCATAAATTTCAGGGTGCTGGTCTGCAGTTAAGATTTAGGAATCTCATGAGAAATTGTACCAAGTTTGGGATTCAAACCCCCTATACATCATTTCTTTAGATATCTACGCAATGCTTTAGTTCTGTAATTGGTATATATGCCCTATGGTAGCTTGTGCTTGTGCAATAATGATCCTGCTCTTCAAATGAATATCTGGCGAGAAGTTTAAGGTCCATATTTTGAGTGTAAATTGCTATGAGAAAGTATCAAGTTTACAGAATATTCAAAATTATAAAATAGCGCATTTACACCCTTAGTAAATTGTTGACACAACAAAATTTCTTTTAAATTACATTATCAAATTAGTTTATCTAATTGTAAAGACTTGTAATCCTTTTTTTAGGCCATCATCTAATTAATTGTTTACCTTGATTAATTTGATCTATTAGCAATCAATGCAAATCGATTAGGTAATGAGCTGGCATAAAATATATATGTGTATATATATGCATATATAATTTCGATAACTTTTCTATATTAATCATTAAAAAAAGAAAAAAAATTTCATATTAATTTTGCATTTAACAAGTATGACTTAGTTTATAATATAACTCTTCGGGAAATTTTTATATGCTTGTTGATGAAATTGAAATTGTGTCACATGGATACTTCTCATAGGACACAATTTAATGTAAAAAGATATGCACACAACGCTTTGAAAAGTTGCATTTTTTAAATAATAGCCAGTGATAAGGGTGTCTAATATCCTAATTTTATGTTTCATTAATATTATTTTAATATGCAACTACTATATATAATGTTTTTGGGTAAGGTAATATGTATACTGTTTGAATAGGTAATTTTTAAAAATTTATATTATTAAAATGTTTTCTGCCACTACTTGCGCATTGGGTGTGCAATTATAGGACTAACTTGGTTACTAGTTTGAACTTTGGAGTTGTAATCTAACGAAGGGGTTGCCTGCATGACTCGTTTATGACTCTCCTCTGTTTTAATTTCAATAAAGGATTCTAAGATCCTTGGAAACAGTTGCTTTCAGATCAATTGACCTTTGACTTCTTCACCTAACTCAAGATTTTAAATCTTGTGGAAAGTTGAGCTCCTGATCCTTCTCAAGCATTTTATCATACTTGATTCCATATTCGACACGCTTCAAATATACTTCATAGAAGAGATCCATTTCCTGCCAAAGTTCTATTAGTAAATTATGATATTCTGTCTCAGACATATTATCTTGCGTGGTTGTATGAAGCCTTGAATGCAGCTCAAAGCATTGGGAAGTGTTGCCAAATCAGAATACACCTTTTAGACATTTTCCCTAATCTCTTTAGCAGTCTTGCAAAGAATGTAGGTTCTACTAATCTTAGGCTCCATAGAATTGAGTAGCCATGCCAGTACCATAGATTTTTCAGCCTCCCATGGACCAAACTCCTTATCCTAATGATTTGGAACATTGATAGACCTGGTCATATACCCAAGTTTACCATGTCTGTGAATCACTAATTTTGATAGCCAATTCTTCTAGGGATCCAAATCATAGTTTGGTTCTTGTTGAAGGCTTGGATCTTTTCTTAGCAATTGATTACATCCGATCAATCGGGACCAGCTATAGCTCTAATACCATATCGAAAAATATAATGTAGGACTTCTATTTGGTTTTAGGAATTTATACATGAGAGGAGCCATTTGTACACCAGCGCTAACTACCTTACTGCATGAAACCAACTTACAACAGGAGAATCAGAAAAAAATAAGATGGATCAGAAAAAATCTCTCTAGTTTTCCTACAGATACTGTCAAACTTTCCTACAATAAATAGAGCGGTAGATAATGGTAGAAGAATATTGAGAGTGAAGATAGGGAGAATTATTTAGTCAAGGTCACATATTAAATTTCCAGAATGCAACCCTGAGGGGCTGACTTAATCTTGAAGACTGACATACGTCACGACGAATTGCTTGAGGTCTTGGCTTGAAATCCGACCAAGACTACTACTTGGAGCCACCTCTACAGAGTTGGTATACATAAATGATTCACGAGTATTATAGGTTGATCTCGAGGCAGCTATGTTTGATTATGTTAGTGCCTCTCCGCTAACCCCTTAAAGCAAATCCAGAATGCTAGGTGGATAACTATAGGTCTCTCACTGCCTAGGTAGCAAGACTATTCGTTAGCCACCTTGCCACCTTGCATTCACATGATTCTTATGCATGTGCAGTGCTTGCTATTGCCAAACATTTTAAAGGAAATAAAATGAAAGTGTCCCATTCTGCTAATATTTTGAATCAGTTTGCTTGTGCCCATTTCTGTGGATAATCATTCATGTTTCATTATTGAATAGTATGGCTTTTAAGTTAAAAATATGATACTCATGGATTAGAATTTCGCTAGTGCTAATAATTTGGTGTTCAACATTTATTTATAGAATTCTAATTCTTGTTGATTTATTAATGGATTCTAATCAAGTTCCACATTTTCTTTTTATCATAGCCCTGACAGGAAGCAATTCTTGTCCTGCAAGGATGTCTCATCGTATCTGGTCTCTTACTTTAGTATCCCCACAAGCCAAGGAATTTTTCATCCTGTTCATGACAACCAACATATAGCTGGCAAGACAACCATAGAAAATGTTTGTATTTTGGTATTCTTTTTATTATATTTACCACATTATGGTGACTGATTATTTATGGTTTCTGCTTCTCCCTTTTTAGGATGCAGATCCTACTTATAAAAAAAATCAAAGTCGGAGTGAAATTGTGGGCCAATCACCTCTTCCAGTTTCCTCAATAACTATTGATCATCAGAACCATAGCTTGTTATCAGAGAGCAAGCCTACAGAGAAGCTCCAAGGCGATGAGAGTTTCAGGTGTCATAAGTGTACTATGGCTTTTCGCGAGAAGGATTCTTTCTTGTATCACCTCTTATCATCTCATAAAAAGTCAAGAAAGTCTAAAAATGGTCCACAAGGTTGTGAACAGGTGATTTTAAGAGATGGCAAATATGAATGTCAAGTGTGCCATAAAATTTTTGAACAAAAGAGCGGCTATGATGGTCATATGGGAAACCACATCAAGGACTATGTTAAGAGAGTTGGCAGGGGTCCTGTAGCAAATTACAGTGGCCCAGATTATGGGGCTAACACTCCACATGTGAATAGCAAATTAGGCACCCCAGCTCATCCCAGCTTAGAGAATCTGTTAAATAACTTGTCGCATGTTAAAGAGGTCACAGCTGTGGTAAACAATAATGAACATTCAGTCAGTGGATATAGTGAGAGGCAGGAAACAATTTCTCGGTTATTTGGTGATGGTTTGGATGCTGTGACCGAAGGTAGCAACGTGATAGATACAGAAGGTAATGTTTGCCGAAGCGGTTTGAATTCCCTGTCTGACAATCAGAATGAGGTTACACATGAAATTTCTGGGAAACCTGTTGTCTTTGGCTGTCCCAGTTATGTGGAAGGTAATAACAAGCGGGTAAACTCCATGGTTGACCTAGTTGAGAATGTCCAAGAACCTACCGAAGAAAAAAGCAGAGCTTCCAATGATTACTCGATTGGAGTAGCCAAATTGAATACGACTGTTATATCGATGGATGAGGCTAGTGGTAACAATATAAATCCAAGTGAGGATGAGGCATCTGGCAATATGCAAGAAACTGAAACAAGAACTTGTGTCATTCCATCCTGTAATGACGGGACAAGCTATCCTAAAGTGAACGAGAATGGATGCTTGATGTCTGCAAAGGATCAGCTCTTGCATAACTCAACTATCCTTGTTGATAGGATGAAGGTTCTTGGTAGAATAGGAAGTGATGGCAATATAAATGAAATGAAAAAAATCATTATAGAGTCACTTGAAAAGGGAGATGGTCAATCTTTTCCATCTACAAGTGAGCAAACCTTCCTGGCAGATAATGGTGATGCTGGCAATAGTAAACTGGATGAGACTGAAAATGGCAGAAGCACAAAAGGTCTGTCTCAGGCTGAACGAGTTCATGATGATAAGGACAATAAGGTTGCATGTAACCAAAAGCAGGAGCTCAAACATGAAGAAATAAATAACTCTTTTAGTGGCAAGAGGTCTGATGCTTTTGAAAGTGTTTATTTTGGATGTGATGGAGAAATAATGGTAAAATCTGCACAAGATAGCACTGCTAAAGCTTGCTTGAAAATTTTCCCTGGATGTATCACAAGAACTGCTGAGCAAGCAACTTTTGGCGTAGTGGTGGAGAATGAGAACAAAGATAGTTTACTTTCTCCATGTCATAATAAGCACTCTGATGGTATTGAGTATAAATTAGACTTCATGCATGTCAGCACTTTGCAAGATGGGCAAGGAGGTACAAGTGCAGAAATCCCGACGAAGGATGGGGCAATGGCTGGCTTTAGTGGTGGACTAAAACATCATCAGGATTCTGTGGCTGAATTTACCTGGAGGACTGGAGAAATTGTTTTGCAGAATGATCTGGATGACATACCATCTTCAGTTCTGCCACCATCGGACAGTTTTCATGGTATGGGTGCAGTATCTAGTAAGGTATGTTACAAGGGCTATGTTGGAGTTGTGTTCTTTTTCTGATTATTTCAAGGTTGGACTTTCAGTTACTATATAAATTTGCCTTTTTTCTATATTATTACTTTTAGTAATTTGTCTTTGCTGTATAATGTCCTCATTTGAGAAGGGAAATCTTAATTTTAATTAGGGTTGGCATATAATTTCTTATACTTGTGGATTGGTTACTAAATTTCTGGGACATGACAACACATCCACTCAATTTAGCTATATAGTTCATAATTAGGGTTAGCATTGTGCAAGGAATGTAGTTGAGTGTCACTATTGATAGTGATACTTAGAATGATGTGGATGACGAGGAATGGAGAGATAGAGATCAAGTCTGTGATTGAGAAAAAGAAAAGCAGTGGTTGATCTTGTGTTGTGCAGTGTTTTGTGGTTCTTGCCAAGGGTTAAGAGTGGTGGAGTCAGAAAGAGGCACTCTGCTCTGTAGTTAGGTTTGGATAATAGCATTTGCAAAATTATTTAAGGGGGCATGGTTGAATTGGTTGAGATTTACCATTGATAACTCAATTTCAAGAACAAAGCATGGTTAAGTTCCATGTATTGCATTGTGAAAACAGACAGGAAATCTACGTCAATGGAGTCTGTGAAATTTTAATTAGTTGTTTTTGGAAAGGTCTGTTATTGGCATAACTATCAAACAGAATAGTCCATTTATAAGAAGGGTGAAGCAGCCCAACAGTCTCATTGAAATGTGTTACGCGGTCAAATATATTTTTTAGTAGTAGGTCTATCAGAAACAAAACCTGCAGTAATCTTATTTTTAATCAAATGACTTTCTACCACATTTATCTATATTAAATCAATAACTTGGGTGACTAATTAAGAGAGAACTCAGTGATCTCTTGCTCTCTTGATTAGGGCTTGATTTTAGAAAGAACCCCATCATCTCCTTAGAATTTAAGAATTCTTAATTTCTGGAAAAATAAGACGTCTCTTTTCCATCTTCTTTCTTTATATACATTACAGATTCCATGGATGTTGAGAAAAATTTCAGTTTTCGTATCTTAACTTGAAAAATGGAATATCTGCCCTTAGCTTCCCTCAACATGAGACACATCATCACTATATATCACGACCATTACACAGACATGAGGATACAAAGTAACACCTTCTGCAGTTACACAGCCACGTCACTATCTTACACAAATCACACACAATGCTGCTTGTGCACATGCCCAAAAGGGGAAAAAAAAAAAAAAAAACTGCACTTACACACACTCTACTCTCAACATCATCCAATTCTTCTTCATCTTCTTCTTCTTCAGTGCTAATACACATGCAAATGCATAAGATTTTTTCATTAACTAGATGTGACAAAATAGTAATGGGGTGTTTCTTAACACTGCACACACACAAAAAACACTGCACTTGTACACACTCCTGACAACATCATCTAATTCTTCTTCTTCTTTTAAGACAGTGTTGATTGATATTTTTAATTATCTACATAATTAAGTTATGTTATTTTATTCTTTGGATGGCATAGCAATTTTTCAAAGATTCGATATTTCTTCTTCTTCTTCTTTTTAATAATTATTTTTTTTTAATTTTACGTTTTCTTATAATCTAACAATCTGAATATGCTTATCATTTATTGAATCTAGAAAAAAGAGTTAACTTTTATTACCCTCTGGGTCAACAATTTTGTTAGCAGTTGTAATTAATTAAAAAAAAAAAAAATGCTGTTAGTGGTTGTGGCTAGGCATCTACTTGCATGTTGGATGTATAACTAGCAATTGCATGTTTGTGGTCTTGAAGGTGGCCCATAATGAGAACGTTCATGGTCAAAGTTACATTTTTTTTAAATCTTGTGAAACCAAGATTGGCAATTTCTTTAGGGGTCTGAAAAAATCTTCATATATGGAGCTACTATTTGAAATGGAAGATGCAACATATCATATAATCATGTATAGCGGTTTTCACTGAACCTAATCAGACCAGATAAGATTAAGTTATTTTATTTTATTTTTTGGAAGTCCATAAAATTTTTGAAAGATTTGTTTTTTTCTTCTTATTTATTTTTTATTATTTTTTGGGGTAATTTGTCATATTTTTCATGTTGGATGTGTAAATAGTTAGCAATTGCATTCTTGTGGCATAGAGGGTGGCCCATGATTAGAACATTCATGGTCAAGGTCAGGTTCTTGGAGGATCTCACGAATCCAAAATTGGTTAATTTTTTAGGGGTCTATATATATTAAAAAGGAACTGCTATTTGAAATGAAGGATGCAACATATCATATAATCATATATATGGGTGTACACCAAATTGAACACCGGTTGTTTGGTCCAAACCATTTGAAGGAGTTTGGTTTGATATTGATAGAGAACAAGAGAGCAGAGGTTAAAGGAAAAAATGAAGAGAAAAGAGAAGAGAAGAGTACATAGAACTTAAAGCTCCAAGGATTCAATAGAATCTTCTATTCATGAGAAAAATATGATCATAATGTCCTTTCTCTCACTATAATGCATGTATGTGGCATATTCTTCTGTTTTCCTAATGTTATGCTTGTAGTAATGTGAGTATGTGTATGCTTTGAAGGAAATAGAGGACCACATACCATTTTCTTTCCCCTCTTAGTTTTTTTTCTATAGTAAACTTTCAGGAATGGAGGCTCATGGGCTTTAGGCCCAAGTATCCTGTACAAATCTAACTGTTTTTTATTGAACTGCAGTGCTAAAGAAAAAAAAAAGGAAAGTATCTAATTTATGTATCTCTTTTCCATCTTTTATATTATTGATTTTGTTTAGATAAATATCTACTTTATTGTTATTGAATTTAAATTATTATGACTTTAAATGCTGTTAACATTTATACCCTGGTATATAATTTTTTTTGGATAAATAAGTAATTTCATCAATCTCAAGAAGGATATACCTCTTGGCATAAATGAGTGAAAAGTACTCTTATTCCTTTATTAAAACGTGATTGAGATGTATGATGATGTAAATGCAAATAAGAATAAAATATGTTAAATTATATCCATAAAAGAGATGGTAAAATGGAACAAAAAAAAATCAAAGTAAAACACATGCTGCTTGGACCAAAACCAAATCGAACCATATTGTCTTAAAGTGGTCAAGCTCTCTCAACTGTTTAAAGCGGTTTGACTGGAGAGGGAATTGTGAACCAATTTGTAAAATTTGGTTTTGTTTCGGTTCAACTTTGGAAAGGAACCAAACCAAACCAAACCACTTTTTGCCCACTCCCGACTCCTAAGTGTGTAATACTCCATCACTGAATTTATGAATCCGATTAGCACTTTATTATCAATTATTTAACTATATTAAAATAATTGGAGTAATGAGGACATTCTTTTGTTAATTGGAGTATTGTAAACTTACTAGTAATTTTGAAAGGGGGA
The DNA here is from genome assembly GCA_024138015.1 of Lumnitzera littorea. Classification (NCBI taxonomy): domain Eukaryota; kingdom Viridiplantae; phylum Streptophyta; class Magnoliopsida; order Myrtales; family Combretaceae; genus Lumnitzera; species Lumnitzera littorea. The sequence goes on from JAMXBB010000001.1 coordinate 144,020,513, forward strand.
AAAAAGAATCGATATAAATTTTGGCAAGTTCTAATTCGCTATTTCCACGTAATATGTAATATAGTATTTTGTAAATGTTGTTGAGCATGGTGCATATGATATCATCACCATACCGATGCAACATAATGGGTTAATATGCCTTTACCTTGAAAAGGAGGGAAAAAGAAAAGAAAAAAAAAAACCTTAATGCAAAGTAAAGCCGGTTTTAAAGTTTCAAAAGATCTGCTTGCTCAATGCAAAGAAATGCATTTAATAATGGGGTAAAAAGAGGGTTTGAGAGCCATGCTGTGCAGAAATTTGTAGAAAACGGCAAAAGAAATGAATAAAAATGATGCTGCAAACAATATGTCCTGTAGTTTACCTAATCCTCCCCGTAGCACAATGATGTTGATCATAGAGAATTCTTGTCCTTACTTATTCCAGGTAAACTCTTTCCACTAGACAAAGGAGACAATTAATGAAGGTGTCTGAAACTTTCCCACACCAATTTTCATGGGGAACAGCAGTCAGTCGAAGTTTCTGAAAATGTAGAAAAAGATACAGTAACTTGTTCACTCTTGGAGAAAATATGTAATAGATTATCTAAAGAGTATCTTCATATTTCAGAGGAAATATGTCATGTATCTTTCAAGTGGACCCATTAGAGTTGCATTCAACGTATATAGCCACTTGCAAACTGCATTTTTTATTTTTTATCATTTTTTTGTTTTTGGGTAGATGCGTTACTTTCCACATCTCGTTTTTCTCATGGCCCTCATCTCTTCAGAAATTTTTGCTTTCTATTCAAGTATCATCAAGGCTGCTTTACAATGTTAGGAATTTCAACAGATGATATGTGAGTAGTAAATGTGAGAAATGGAGGTGAAAGGGTCTTTTTTCTTTTTCTTATAGCACAGAAACTTAGATTGTGTTGTGCAATTGGAAGATCAACCTAACTAGAATCTACCAGTGGAGCAAGGATCCCTTCATTATTTGAGGGAACCTTACTAGTTTCTTCCCTTGGATTGGATTCTTGTAAGTAAATGATTGGCTTTTCCATCCATAGGGTGGAACTTCTTTCTCAAGTGTACCTTGATCAAGTCAATCGGTGGAGCGATCTCATTTCCAATGTTAGTAGTTATGAATGCTAAGATCACTCTCATAGATCTTTTCATGTACATTTTTATGACCTAAACTTTTGTTAGCTATTGATTGTTTGGTATTTTCAATTGCATTTTCTTAGTTTCCTTGCACACTAATGTTTTCTTCATTTGAAAGATCTAGGTTAGGAATTTGATCTGTTTGTTATATGCTTACCCTGAAGACAAGACTTGAAAAAGGACAAATAGATCAAATTTTTTATATTTTTAAGGCACTCGTGTTATAGGTGTGTCATGTTCATATTTTTTTTATCAAGAATTTTATATGTGTAGGTGCAAAATCCACTAGCTTCCCCAAACCAAACCACCCACAC